>CM068367.1:1402214721-1402334721 GCA_034769895.1 Magicicada septendecula
TTTTAAATCTTTGTAGGATTTTTACAAAGAAATTGACTGTCGATTCAAAATTTTCTTGTATCTTAAATGAGGCATATAACAATGTGTGTAGCCTGTAACAATGAGCGTATAGCACCCTACGTGTGACAAGGAGGTTTGTTGTGCGTAATTTGAATAACAACATGCCGACGTTAAAGCAAAGTTTGCTACAACAGTGTGTTTGGTGACAAAGTTTTGCTGTAGTACACCGTAGATAGTACAGAACAACGAAGTGGCAAAGGGCAGGAATGTCGGGAGGGGGGACTGGTCGCTGTTGTTGTGATTATAATATATGTGCTGGTTGGGGGGATGAGTGACAACATATGTCAGTACAACACAACGTCTTTACCCTACCGAGGGGTTGGGGGGGATCACTAAACCCTGGTAGTGAGCGCGTCACAAACGCATCTAGGTCACTACAATACAATACACATGATTCGTCTCAACAGGATTGTCAATTACGCCCTTGAGGGAGCAGTGAAGACTTGTAAGTTGGTGATTAAGGCCGTCTACTGATGGAACTATAATTTCACAAATGTGGAACCGATAACAAAGTATGATTTTTATACTTATTTTTGTATTTTTTTTATCGACCATCTGAGGACCATATGCCAATTTCAATTCTTTACTCTTTGTTCTTTTCTTTTTCTCCGATATTTTTTTCAAATATTCACTGCGTCTCATTTTCCTGTCTTCGGTCCACTTTGAAAATGAGTTTCTCTCTCTCCTACACTGGACTCCTTCCATTTTTAACACTTTTGCCCCAAAAAACTTCTCTTTCAATTGCTTCTTCTGCGTGTAGATTATTTTTTTCTAAATCCTTTTGGACTTCTTTAATCCAACTTGATGTTGACTTCTTCCACCACAGATATTTAAAGATTTGCTTTGACAACCTATTGTCGTCCATTCTATATAAATGTCCAAAAAAGAGAATAGTCTTCTTTTTCTCACTGTTTCTGTTATATTTTCTATACTTTGATACATTTCATCATTACTTCTTAATTTCCAATCTTCTGAAGTTTTTCGTGGGCCTAATATTTTTCTAATAATTTGTCTTTCCAATGTTTCTAGTTTGTCTAAATTATAATTCAATGCTAGACGTTCACTTGCATATATAGGCATTCTGGCTTCACCACAATATTGGTTATTTATATCTGCTTTTTATGTTTATATATACAGTCTCTTATTACAAAATAATAAAAATAATTGACGTCGGAAAGCGTCACATGTAGATAAATAGCCCAACGCAGTGCAGGAACTGCGGGAGTGGATCAGTGGGAACGATTCCCCCCACAACTATTACACATTAAGAGACATTTCATACTTACTTTACCCAGGTATATTTCTAAGCCAGTTGTGGGTTAGCAATAGTTGCCTATGATATGATATCATATGCCTAAATTAATTGAAGAAATAAAAAAATTACAATATTCATAAATTAATCAAATAAAGTTTTCGTAACAATGGGACTCATCAACACTTGTTAAATAACGTACGTATTTGTAGCCTTACATGCGACCACTCACTAGGAAACGAAGACAGAGCCTATGAATCTCCCATCACCTTTCCACCCAGACACACATCCCTTTACAGGGGGTGTCTACGTCAGGACTCTTCTAGTCTGATATCTCTATGGTTTAAACGGTCGTCTTCTTGACACGTACTTGACATCTTCTTATCTCCCGCTTGGACACGAACGACCAGTAAGCATTTGTGGCGGAGTGTCGTTGTCTTCCTTCTTTCATTTCATCCACACACTCCTTTCTGGGCCTTCCCCTCTCACAACAGCCCTCAATCATTCCCTCGATCAGGGTGGTGAATCACTTTGAATGGTGACTAACCATACAGCTTCTCCTTTCCGCAACGGTTTCAGTTAAAATCCTTTTTTCATCCGGTCTCTTTGAAACCTCATCATTAGGCATTCTTCCTGTCCACAGTATTTTTTATGTCCTCTTCAAGCACCAGACGTTAAAATCTTCAAGGCAGGTCCTCTTCAATTTCCTCAGTTCCAGTTTTCTGAGCTATACGTGCATATGCCCCAAATGGAACTTTTTATGAAATTCTTCCTGGATTCCAGGAAAAGTTTCTAGACGCCGGAAAGGACTTTACGCCTTTACCTCCCAGAATGTATGCGTACACGATTGTTTGGTAACAAATGCCTCCGAAAGGATGGATAGGTTTCTGTTAATAAATTATTCCACTGCAAAAATAATTTTACAGTTTGTATAAGAAAATATTCCTCTTACCCCAGTGGTTATTCCATTTTTCAGAGAATTCTCATTCTTCCCAGAACCTGAAACAAACAGAATTACATCAGTTCAGAATTATTTGAAAATCACTTAAATAATCCGTTGTATTTAGCCTACATATAGTCTAATAAGTTAAGTTCCACTGACGTTGTTAATTACTGAAACGTAGTGTTCATTCGTGAAGAAAAGAAGAAGTAAGCTTACATGAAACAGTTTTGCAATAACATAACGAGTTTATATCAATCTGTAAGTTATGAGGAATTTTATTCAGAATGAATAGTCGGTATTTTTAACCTCTGAAAGAACTAATATTTCTCAAACTCCTTACAATTTTTTATCGTTTAAAAAAATTTTAATGTTGTGTATACAGTAGAAGCCCGATATAGCGCGGTCCGATATACCGCGGATTCGGATATAACGCGGTGAAGAGTATGTCGCCCGTTATTAGCGAAAATTCTTACTTGTAGAGAGTGAGTAAATTATGAATTGTTTATCGTGACTTCCGTAGCCACAACATTGGAATGCGTTGCGTTTATTGTAAACAAAGGCTTGTTGTTGGTAACGGCATTGTAAACAACAGCCAGAATTGCCAGTTCAAGTGTACCTGTAGACATAAACAATTGCCCGAGCTATTTACAGTCTCTACGTTTCTAAGAATTCATGCCAAGGCAAGCAGCCAACTAAATCCCTTCTCTCCCTCATATTACAGTACAGTATAAGATCATACTCTGATATTATCTTATCAAAGTGTATAGTCTTTGTCATTAATTCGCATAGTGTAGTTTTGTGATGTCGCAGAAAAGAAAAGCATATTCTGTGAGTGATAAACTCAAAATAATTGATCGTGTGAAGAACGGAGAGTCAAAGGCAAGTTTATCACGTGAGTGTGGCATCCCAGAAGGAACAATTAGAGGGTGGATGAAGGAAGAAGATAAACTTAAAAGTTTTGTGAACACAGTTGAAAGTGAAGTGGGGTTGCAAAGAAAAGACTAAAGTAGGTAAGGATAGTAAACTAGATGAGTGTCTGTACAGGTGGTTTTTAATAAAACGAAGTGAAGGTGTGCCACTGTCAGGACCAGTTATTAGAGCTCAAGCTGTGAAATTCCATAGTGATTTACATGGCAACAGTGACTTTAATGCATCTGATGGGTGGTTTTCGCGATGGAAATCTCGTCATGGTATAAGCCAGATAAGCATTGAAGGGGAAGCACGATCATGTGACAGTGAAGCTGCAGCACTTTTTCCTCAGGCATTAAACAAAGTAATGATCGATAACGATTTAAATGTCCATCAAGTGTATAACTGTGATAAAACTGCTCTGTATTTTCGAATGCTTCCTACCAGAACTCTGGATTTGAATAATTCAATAAATAAATCTGGATTAAAAATAAATAAGGATAGAGTTACCCTTCCGTTTGCCACAAATAAATCAGGCAGCCACAAAGTTAAACCTCTCTGTATAGGGAAAAGCCGAAATCCTAGATGCTTTCAACATGTTAACATGACGTCATTACCCATCACATATCGTAATACAAAAAATGCTTGGATGACAAGTGATATTTTCGGTAAATGGTTCCATGAAGAATTTGTTCCATCTGTGAGAAGCCACCTGTGGTCACTCAACCTCGAAGAAAAAGCTGTACTGACCCTTGACCACTGTCCAGCACATCCACCTGCTTATATGCTACAGTCAAGAGATGGGAAAATCGGAGTCATGTTCTTGCCGAAAAACACTACAGCACTGATCCAGCCATTAGATCAAGGCATCATAAAAGCATTTAAAGCGCATTACCGCCGTGAACTTCTGAGTGCTATAGTGAATTCTGATGAGGAAATGGAAATTTACCTTAAGTCAATAAACCTGAAAACAGTTGCGTATTCAATAGGTCTTGCATGGGAAAGTATTAGTACGGCTACGATTCAGAATTGCTGGAAGAAATGTTCCTTTGAACAAAACATCGCCGATGGAAATTGCTCTGTTGCCGGATTCACTAATAGTGATGTACAGTCTGCGAGTAGTTCTCTGCATTGCAACTTCACTCTAGATGACTTGAATGACTGGGCAGAAGTTGGCAACGGTGAGCCTGTTACAGAATGTATAGGAGATAAAGATATTATCGATGCAGTCCGAAATGCAAATTGCGAAGAAAAAGAAGACGATGACGATGATGGAAATGAAAATGGGGTGGAAGTGAAAGAAGTTATTCCAAATGTTAGTGAAGTGATAATACACATAAACAAAGTAATTTCGTGGATGGAGAGGCAAAGTGAATCTAATAATGTTCATCTGCTGCACCTCGCGTTTATAAAACAATACGCGGAAAAGAAACGCTGTGCATTATCCCGTCAAACAACAATTACGGACTTTTTTAAGACCAACAATTAGGCCTACAGTAGGTCGAGTGAGCAATGTATAAATAGTGTATTTTATATTCCATTGGATTAAAATAGATTAAAATACGTATTGGATTAAAATACAGTTTTCTTATTTTTTATTCTACATTTGGTGACGTATTTTACGTACAGTATATAGTAGTGCATTATGCAGTAGCCTTTTTCCCGGTCCTCCCTCCCCATCACTTGTCACTGTACAGGTCACCTTCCGATATACCGCGGTTACGCCTATAACACGGGGGGAAGTATGTCACCCGACAACCGCGCTATATCGGGCTTCTACTGTATTTGTGAAAAGTATTAGCTACAGACTTGTGTGTGTGCGTGTGCGTGTGTGTGCGTGTGCGTGAGTCTGTGTGTGTGTGAATCCGTCATTTCTTTTTAGTATCTTTTTTTGTTTCTTGCGGGACACTTTTACGTATAATCAATTTTAATTACTTCTACAAGTAGATTGTATTATTTTTTACCGTTTTAATGAAACTGACAAACGTTTCACAAATACATTATCAAAATGAATTTTGATTATAGCCCAGCTATATTTGTTTAGCTCAGCATTATTTGTAGCTCAGCTACAGTCTGTAGTGAAGACACACACAGAGCCCTACACCTACCGGACGAGGAACACAGGAAACAGGAGCTAAACACTTTGAACGAGACGCTGTTTTCCAATGGATACACCCCATACACCCACAAACAAAGCTATCAAACAAAAGAAGACAAAGAAGGAGCAACCGGAGAAAGAAACACAGGAAAACATCAGCAGCTTAACATTACCATACATAAATGCCACGACAGACACAATAGGGAGAATACTCAAGAAACATCACAGTAAGACAACATTCAACACGCGCAAAAAAATCAATGCCTTCCTACAAAATTTGAAGGACCGCATACACTTTGGTGGGACAAGGTGTATATAAAATACAATGCAAAAACTGCGAGAGATCTTATATCGGCTACTCTGTGAGAAATATACGTCAACCCGTCCACAAACAGGAATTGGCAGTAGCAAAACAAGAAGATAACACATCCCTAACGAAGCACGCCAAGGAATCAGGACACAATTTCGATTTCAAAAACACAAAAATCTTGGCATGAACCAACTATAAGAAAGTCAGAGGGTACAGAGAGGCCATTGAAGTATACCGGATGAGAGGGGGAGCGGTCAACGACAGAAACGAATATACAAAACTAGCGACAACTTAGAAATTCCTAACTGACAGTTCATAAATTAACAAACAACATATGGCCACAACACACTTACCCCCACGCTCTAACCCTCCCACGGCAAAAATCACAAGGGAAACAAGATATAAAACGCGTAGCGTCGTTAATACATCAGTACGCCTTGAAAATGTTCCGGGTTTACGGAACGAAACGTCGACAATTTAAGCATCACATACACGGATGTAGCCAAAAACCTGCTACAACATATATATATTGTGACGGCAGCGGTATGCGAACATCTGCTCTCCGGTACCAGCGCTGGACACAGCGAGCCAATCCGACATCAGCATTCGGAGCGAGCGAATCAGCGATCCCGGTTAGTTAATAAAACCCAGGCCGGCAGAAAATTTTGCACCAGAGGCAGCCTAAAACACAGGCTAGGCCGCAACCAAAGGCACAACAGGCACGGGGCGCGCCCTCTCCGGCTCCACCTCCAGCCTCTACAAGGCACAAAAACGAACCGCGTCGCCTTCTGTAGCAGAGACAAGCCCTGTAGCCGCCATCTCGGTTATGGAGCCGGAGAATCAACCCTCCACCTCCGCGGAACCACCAACTCCCGCCTCTGAACCAGAGGTAGCCTCGCCACCACTGCTACCTCCGCGATTTCCGCGAGCAAGCATCATTAAAACCAAAAAGACTAAAGGGAAAACCACACCGGATGCTCGGCCCCGAGCTCCTGCCTGCCCACAGCCCAAGAAAAGTCCTGCTTCCCGGTATAAGTCCGACGGAGCGCAACAGCGTACTTTTCCTGTCGCTAACTCACAACCGTCTGCCCCTGGTCCTGTGGCTTCCACCACGACCCGATCTGCCGTAAAACCTGGTCGCTCTTACGCGGCCTCAGTTTCCAGGCAAACAGCCCAGTCCGTCATATCCGATGACGCACAGTTCGTCCGCGACTTTCTGTCTGGCTACGACCTCAAGAAAGTCGCATCCACCTTCAGGTCCATCCGAGACCGCCTGAAAACTGCTGACCCAACTGAGAGATTCATGCTCTTGGTGGAAGCCTGCGAAGTCATAGGTCTTCTATAAACCGAGCCCTTAGACGAGATCTCTTGCTCATAGCCTGGAATGCTAACTCCATCGGCTCCAAGAATTCCGACCTTCTAGAATTCCTGGCTCGGTTCAAACTCAACGTACTTCTCCTCTCTGAAACCCACCTGACCCCGGCGAACCGGTTTCGATTACCAAATTACGTGGTCTATCGGGATGACCGAGTTGGCCGACGAGGAGGCGGCACGGCGATCGCGGTGAGGACCTCCATAGGTCATCATCGTGTCGTTTTGCCGCAGCTAACCAACCTAGAGGCAACCCCCATTGAGGTCCACGGAGCTCTTGGTGGCGTCCTCGTGGTTTCAGCATACAAGCCCCCACAAGCTGAACTCCTTGTCGGCGACCTGGACGTCATCTTCTATTCCCACCGAAGGGTAATTTTGGCCGGCGATCTGAATTGCAACCATCGCGTTTGGAATAGTCGCTTGACTACTCCGAACGGGAGGCGGTTGCTCAGTTTTGTTGAATCGCGGCGGGCGATGGTAATTGGTCCAGCGCAACCCACGTTCTTCCGACACTACCTAACGCGGCTCCCGATGTTCTGGATATTGCTGTAACCCAAGGAATTGTCTGCCCGGTCGAGGTATTCTCGCTTACGGAGCTGACATCCGACCACAACCCCATCTTGGTCCACGTCGCTACCCAGCGCGCCTATGCACGTTCTGACAAGAAGAAGGTTATCGATTGGGATCGCTACGCCCCGGCCTTGTGCCGTAGATTGCCGCCAGCGGCCCCACTCGATCTTTGTATTTTTGTAAATTTTCCTAAATATTCATTATGTTTCCTTTGTGTGGTATGTGTTTTACTAGTGTCATGTTGGTTATGTCTGGGAATTCATGTCCAGTGTTTATTGCATGTGTGGCCAAATTATATTTATATATTTATGGTATTTGAACACGTTTGAACATCTAAACGCATAAAAAACCAATAATACTAATTTAAAGTGCGAAAGGCCAACAGAAAACCACAACAACAATCAACCAACACACAAATACTTTGCAAGATTCAAAATTAGGAAAGCTGAGGATGGGAACAAAAAAGCGTCCCGAAACATGTTCCAAATAAGGAAAAAACATCTTGAGATAAAGTCGTTATAAATATTAAATATATTATATACATCAAGAAATAGACTGTAGCAAAAAGTGTTTGAACTAATAATAAATGTATTTCATTCAAAATAGTGAGTGAGTTGTCGGCACAGAGAGATTAGTAGATACTATACATAATGCTACTCGTATCTACAAAAAAAAAAAAGCTCAAAAGGTACAAAAATAACAAGCATGTAGACTGTAAATATGTCCGCAGACAAGGTGCCTAATCTTCGGTCGCAAATCTCGGGATTATATAAAAACATTTCTGACAAAGCGGCGACACATCTAACCACTGCCGTCACATTAACCAGTAAAACGGTGTTGTTTTTCTGCCCACAACGACGACCGATATCGTCACCAGAAGGTAAAACGTCTCTATTTTCCTCCACGTTTGACTACTATATATACAGTGTTTTAAAAATATTTTTACAGGATTACTTCGTTGTTTTTGTGTGGGCTGGCTTTTAAACAGCTGCCGTTCACAGAACCAGCAGTAGGTAGTGGGTAGTAAAGCTAAGCCTGCGGGCGTTTCTGACTAATTGACGTGCAAACAACGTCACACACACACACGCGCGCGCGCACAGTATTATGTTCTTTCTTCAAAACGAAACCTACCGAAAAACATCCTCCTACTCCTACGGCACTACAACCCGAAATCGAGCCTTGGACTCCTCTATCCTGACCATCCATTTCTCTCTATAAGTAGCAAAGGACTTCCATCCTCGCACTCCCAACATCTCTCTTGCATCCACAGAGACAACATCTTCCCATCTTTTCCTTGGACGGTCTTTTCTTCATCTATACTCCCCATGAAGACTCTTTTAGTTGTTCGTTTGTCATACATTCTTAAGAATGGCCAGCCCCATTGCAACCTCCTCAGTTTTACGTACACTTCTGCCGTTGGTCCGTTGAAGTGACAATGTATCTCATCATTATGTCTATATATGGGGCCCAGGAGCTTCCTTTCAAACATCTTCTGGCGCTCAGTTGCCCTGTGTGTTAATATCCAGGTTTCACTGCCATAGCACAGCATGGTTCTTATGGTAGTTTTGTTTATGTGAATTTTTGTCTGCCTATGAATAACTTTTGACTTACAGGTGGTGATAAGCGCAAAGTAGGCTTTATAGTCATTCTTCACCTTATCTATGCTTCTTCATTCCCATCTTCAGATGTCGTCGCTCCTAGGTATATGAACCCTCTGACTGCTTCTATACAATCTTTTTCTATAATAAAATTTTGGCTGGGTCGGGTAAAACTTGTCTGACTTATCATTTCGCTTTCATCTCTTATCATTTATTGGTATTCCCACTTCGTTTGTACTTATTTTCAGGTTTAAGTACGACTTCCTTGCAGCCGCACTTGATCGGGTTATCATGGCTATATCGTCAGCATATGCTGCACTGGAAAGTGTAGAATCCCGTTATCTCATGACTTGTAAGAAGTAATCTCGCTAGTAAATTGTCGTGACTTTTATTAATAAGAACACCGTTTTTTCCGTTCAACACACACCGTTTTATTTCTCTCAATGCACGTGAGACTACTGACAAAATATGTTATTCATTATATTATAGTTCCCAAGTCACGTGTTTAAGTATTTAATTGTAGTATTTAAACACTTGGTTACTCACCGTTTTGTGACTTCTTTAAACTTCCAATAAGAACGCGTTTTAACGATAAATCCTCATCATCATGTTATAAAAACACCAATCCTTCCGGAGAAGTCGTCAAAAAATAAAAAAATTACTATCAAGCATCACAAAGCACTTCATGCCGCGTCGCGAGCTGGTGTCCACCACTACACACGATCGACTGCATCATTATCGCCCGAGATTGTCTCCACCACGATTGCCCGTACGTATTTCAATATCAATGGCAGTATTATATAGACGGTACTACAATTAAATAAAATAGGTTACGCTGAGGAAATAAATGCGGGAAGTCGTCGACTTTTAAGTACAATGCGTTCCCGTTAACATCTTCAAAATTCGATTACTGTGCAGCAGCCTCTGTATTTACTGTATGCGTACTGTGCACGCAAGTCAGTAAGATCGGGTCTGTGAACTGTAATACACTGTACTATAATGATACCATATTTTCTCAATTGCAATCCGGGACACCAGTTTGGAGGTTGGTGGGAAGGTAGGTTAGATTAGGTTAAGAGAAAATCGATTTTCTCGAAACAATGTTTAAAATATATATTCTATTACTGGCAGTTATATTTGGCGTTAATTATTTGCAAAGTGATTTGAAATTTAATATGGAAGTTCAGGTACATTACTGCTGTAAGTTGTACAAAATTTCATTCAATTATATTCATTATTTTAAAAATAGCATTAATTTGTTTAAAATCGCATGTAGCTAACTTTACAAGTAATTTGCATTAACACTATTTATAGTATATAATTTTTATAAGTTCATTTTTATTTAAAATTTTATCTTGAAAAATTTTCAATTTTTTTTTTTATCAGATTATTAGCAGCGGAGATGTTTTGTGAAAACAAAATAAAACACGATATAACAATAAGAACTGTAATAAGGGGATTAAAACTTAAAAATTCTAAAAGAAAAGTAAGGTCAACTTGCACCAATTATTTATGGGACTTAATTTTGAATTGAAGAATGAAAAAAAATTCAAAAATTCGAAAAGAGCGTAAGATAAAATTGTTAATAAAAATATATGTTGCCGAACAATTCGGTATTCTAAAACTTAAGAGTGTATATACTTTGATGTCCTGAAAAAATGGTCAAAAGATGACAACACCTAAGACGTGAAGTGGAGATGAGGTTGATGATAATTTTGTATGAAAACGGGTACAGCGGTGGCAGGATTTCCTCGAACCTGTCCGTATGGCGACGCATTAGGAAACAGACGCCAAGGGCAGTGCAGGCGGTTAGAAGATTAGAAGATGGGAATTGATCTTTGAACCCCCAGTGTAAACCTGGGTCCGTGAGGGACTGGAGCTGTCGCTTGCCAACTAGCCCCATACGGGGAGCGCGTAGGTTACCATTAGTATCGCACATGAGATAACGATTAGTTTGTCTACGGTAGGACATTGATTTCTGCAGAGCAGGGGTTGGAGTGAAAGAAACTTGGACAGATGGAAAAACAAGGTACAGGAAATTGCCCATAGAACATATTGTTACTACTGTCTAACTGATCGTCGTACGGTACAGTGGAAAACAAAATACAAGACGCCAGTTACGTCACTAATCACCAGCTTTAATTAACCCAATTAAACGGTTTGTAATTAACAATACATTGTCTTCCAACAAATCAATTAAAAATTGTTTACACGCAATAAAAATGTTAACTGATATAAACACACAATTGCATTACAATATGCTCGCACAATTATAAAACACATAATACTTCGCTACAATACTACCAACCGCACTCCAATAAGTAGCAAACTCAAACTGAAACTGAACGTTGCCGAGTACTTGTATTTATACCCCGCCGAGGTTCCAGAATTTCGCTGACTGCGCGTCTACTAGAAAACACTACGCATCAGCTCTACACTAGGACGCAATTGATTCCGGCCTTGACACAGTGCGTGGGGCTGGTGACGTCCAGAAAAGTCTCGCGAGCGCCAGTTGAAATCACGTACGCCACAACATTCAGCCGAATTCCTCTGGAACATTCGATAAACACGTAGATTGTTCTGTAATGTCGTAACACTATATATACTTCGGCAAACAAGAGGAAGAAGAAGAAGAAAAGAAAGATTGAGAAGAAGAAGCGGTGGTGGCGGAGGGGAGGAGGAGCAGGCGGAGGAGAAGCAAAAAAATAATAATAAGAAGAAGATGGGATTACCCAGTACTATTTACTTATGAAATCTAACAAAGTGCTGTAATAGATGTTAAGTATTGTACGGTGTAAATTTATTATTCTGCGCAGTTTAATAAGAAGCAACAGACAAGGGGTTGGTTGACGTTAACTATTACACAGACATCAGCCAAACAAACAAACGTTGCGTTCACAGATACACATGTGTGTGTTCGTCTCTCTCTCTGTCTAATTAATTTGCCGGCCATTAAGCGGCAGATGTCGTTGACAGTGCGTCTGTTTGTAGCATCGCATACCCCCCCCCCCGACTCACATAATTGATTTCTTCTCTTCATTACCTCTTTGTTTTACTTACAGTATCATGTCAAAACTTTCTACGTTTTTCTCTGTACTGCTGCCTGCACGGTTTACTTAAATACTCGACGGAACAGAGCTGTCGTGGCGTAGTGGCGCTTCTACACTGTCGGCACGGGTTCAAATCCCGCCGGCTTCTCTGATTTAGAGTGGACCGCTTCCACTCGCCGAGCGATACGAAAGTGACGAGAGCTGTCCTGCCTAGTACAAAAAACCTTTCCAACTAGCCGTTCGTACCCTGCGTTAAACTGTAAGTCCCGCATGTCAGTGAGGGAATCTGTAACGCACGAGCCTCGGAAACAAGCGGGGAGAGTAAAAACCAGTCGAAAGACTAAAGAAGAAGAAAAAGGAGAAGAAGAAGAAGAAGAAGAAGAAGAAGAAGAAGAAGAAGAAGAAGAAGAAGAAAAAGAAAAAGAAGAAGAAGAAGAAGAAGAAGAAGAAGAAGAAGAAGAAGAAGAAGAAGAAGAAGAAGAAGAAGAAGAAGAAGATTAAATATAAAATATTTTTGATCTCCCGATCTTGGCCAGTTATGTCAGAAACTCCATACGTTTTGTAATTAGGTCCACTACTTTTGCAGGTACACTTGTATATTTATGTTTACAAGATGCAGAAACGTTTCCTTTTCTCTTATTCCTTAAAATTTGGTTTGATTTCACAATGTTAATCAACGTCCAGTTAGAGCATTGAAAGAAATTAAATTTTTTTTAAATTATATATTGCACAATCTGTAGCTAAAGTTGACTCGGGAATATCACTTCAGCGAAATGTTCATGTGAATTGATTGCTTTATGCAGATAACAATGTAACGATACAAAAAACAGAAGACCAGTTACAAAGGGCAATATTTACGTTCAATAGCATCATACAAGACTATGGGTTACAGATCTCTGCTACAACATCTAAGACAATGGCATTTAAAGACAGGTTTCCTAGAAAAACTAAGAAAATCGTGAATAGTCAGATTTTGGATCAGGTTAGTCATTTTAATTACCTGGGTTGTGATATCTCATGTAGAACCGATATTGATTGGAATAGTAAGCTAACGAAATTTAGACGCGTTTGCGGAACGATTCATCGGTACCTGAAAAATAAAACGCTGAAGGATATCCGAAAGAAATTTTACAAAAATGTGGCTATCCCCACATTCCTGTATGGTAGTGAGACATGGATTCTTGGTAAAAGGTACGTACAGAAGATTCAGGCAGCTGAAATAAAATTTCAAAGAGGGACGTAATGATATTCTTTCCCTGGATCGGAAAAGAAACGAGGATATTAGACGCAAATTAAACATTGTATCGTTGAACCAGAAGATTGAAGACCTCAGAAGGAGATGGTGCGAAAACTTGAACCGCTTCCCTGATAGCCGTCTACCCGTGCAAGTTGGGTTATCACCCTACTGGGAAGAGAGATGTCGGTAGATCGAGGAGAAGATGGGTTCCAGAACAGTTCAAGGGCCTAATCTTTGGAGCGATGATTATGGTAATGGTGATATTGATGATGATGATGATATTGGACAGTCCATCAGTCAACTGGACAATAAGTATATCTTATGCAACTGTAATTTCTTAGTCCTTATTCAGCCGCAAGCTATCCTCCATCCTGTTGTGTTTGTTATTGTGTTTATGTATCTCGATCGCTTCCCGGCGCAGTCTCGTATAAGACTGCATCGTAGAGTATAGCGGTTTAATGTAAAGTGATAATTATTGAGTGCGGACATTTATAACTGGTGACATGTAGTGTTCATTTCGACATTGTTAATTATGAGGGGTGATAAAAAAGTATCAGGATTGATTTTATTTACATAAATACACAAAAGTTACAGATTTTTAAACGTGTCCCCTTCCGCAGCCACGCATTTCTTCCAGGGCTTTCCCAACTGTTTGAGGCATGTCTGTAAGTCATCTTCTGTAAAAGCCTTAAGTTCTCTCGTCGCATTTTCTTTTACCTCTCCTATATCTTGAAGTGATCTCCCTTGCAATTGATTTTTGATCTTTAGAAACAGAAAAATGTCACAAAGAGCCATGTATGGTGAATATAGAGGATGCTGAAGCTGTGAAATATTGTGATTAACAAGAAAATGCTCAACAGCATGTGCCGTGTAGGCGGGTGCATTGTTGTGTTGAAGCCACCATTCACCACTTTGATCCAACTGTGAACTTTTTCGTCAAATTGCATCTTTCGATCGACTCAAAACAGAAATGTAGTAATCCTGGTTTACTGTTTGCTCTGGTGAAGAAATTTATGATGGATGAACAATTCCCTTGTGATTAAAAAGAAAACTGTAAGCATGATCTTGACTTTGCTTCGCCTCTGTTTTGCCTTTTCTGGACTTGGAGAATTTGGCGTCTTCCACACTGAAGACTGGGCCTTAGCTTCTAGATCGTACTTATAAGCCCATGATTTATCACACGTTACGATCGATTTAATGAAGTTCCCATCGTTTTTACCACATTCATGCAGGTCTTGAGCGACACACGGGCATCGTTTTGGTCAGCTGTGAGCACTTTTGGTACAGACTTTGCAGAAACACGTCTCATTCCCAACTCATCAGTAAAAATAGAATGAACTGACCTGAAACTAATATCTAAATCATTTGCTAGCTCACGAATGGTGATTCAGCGGTTTTCTCGCACAGCAGCACGCAGAAGCTGAACGTTGTGGTCAGTCTTTCTGGTTAAAGGCCTTCCTGAACGCTAGTCACTCTCAACACTTTCACGCCCATCTTTAAAACGCTTAAACCACTCACAAACCTGTGTACGATTCATACAATCTTCCCCATAAACATTTTGTAACTTTTCAAATGTATCTTTACATGTTTTACCAACTTTTCGACAAAAATCTGATACACATTCTAACACGGGAAATGAGATTAACACACAACACAACAATGGGCGTTTGTAAACAAACCAGATCAGCTGTTATTATAAAACTTACACCGTGTAATTAGTATACCGTAAAGTAAACTTATGTGTCGCTTTTTGGAGCCAAGTCGTCAGCTGACTTGGTATTGCCAGTATCAATCCTGATACTTCTTGTTCACACCTCGTAGATGGGATTTAATATTTGTTACGTGATTGTGTGTTGGACAATGACTAGCTTAAAGAATGGTTTGCGTAGGGATGTTTATTGTAGATATCATTTGACTGTACTGTCATAACAGTTCTAATTAGCCGTTACAACTGACATATATTATATGCTGTTTTCACTTTTAAAACACGACAATCCGTGGACCGTCGTGGCAATCCATAAAGTAGCATCCATCATCAGTAGCTCCACAGCCCGCCGTAAGCCTCAGCTTCCTTTAGGATTTTCCTTCAGACTTATCTATCCTTAACAAATGTCCACCATTTTTTCACTCCAAGTACTTTTGCATCTTCTAGGATTCCATCAATCCATCGTAGTCTGTCTTCCACGTCCTCTCTTTCCTTTTGGTGTGCATTTTATAATCCTCTTAAGAACATCCTCCTGATTTATTCTCTGTACTTGTCCTGCCCATCTCAGCCTAGCTGTCCTAATTGATGTCACAATATCAGTCGATCTATATAACTAATAGAGCCCTTTGTTGTACCTTATTCTCCACTCCCAACCTTCCCTAATGTGTCCATAAATTTTTCAAAGTATTTTCCTTTCAAAGGAATAAAGTCGAAACAGGTCGCTCTGTGTCAATATCCATGTTTCACTTCTGTACATCATGACCGGTTTTCTTAATGTTCTATAGAGTCGTACTTTTAAGGCTACAATGGTCAGAGGCTCTGTGAATTCGGAACGGGCTATACCCCAAGCCATGTAGTGAAGAAGAAGAAGAGGAACTTTAAGGCTGGAGGACTACGCATCCCACAACTGACGAATCGTTCGCTGTTAGTAATAATCTAAATAAAACGTAGTTGTCTGCCGAAAAACTGTTGTTAATAAAAATTCCGACAATTCATGGCTTTGAAAGAAAAGTAATATTTTACGTCAAGGCATATTTACGTTTCTCCTCAGTATTAATATCTGAAAACGGGGAGTCATTAATATGCAGCCTTTGCAATTGTCGATCTGTTCGGTTTAATTTCTATCCCGCTAGTTGTAGACACAACATCTTGAGACCATCATCAGCAGTGTAAATATTTGAATAGTTATACAGCGACGTTTAACGAAGCGTACGGGTTCAGCAGTACAAATAGTAGTTTACTAATGTTAACTGTGTACGTTACGGTCTGGGAAACCGCAAATAGATTTTCGTTAATCAAACAAACAACTTTATAAACTATTAAACGATTCTAGCTTTGTTGGGCGTAACCCTTAAGGTGATTTAGGTTCGATAAACAAAGCAAACTAAGCCAAAGGGATCAGAGACTAAACGCTGAATTAGTTATAGCGTTTTCCCGCGAATAAGAGTTTTGGATATTAGTGTCAAAATGTTGATCATCTAATCGTGAGATAATTTTGAACATATATGTATTTAAGACATAACAATGTTCGGTGCGTTTTTATTACTAGATCGATCCATGTTGAAGCTACGTAAGGTTCGACACGTGTCAAACGTCCGAGACCCAACGTATCTGCTGACAGCAGTAAAATAGCTGTGCGCTGCTGTTTACGACATGTGTCGTAGACATAACGTCATCTCACATGTATTGATGGGGGGTATTGAAAACGTGACCTCCCTTCGAAAAAAATGAACGGTGCCCCAAGCGAAAGTACGACCTTCGGAAACGTGTTTGAGAAAATCATTTTTTACTTATTCATTATTTATAACCAGTATAAGAGAAAACGTTAATGAAGTCTGATATAAATGTCGATTATAAAAAAAAATTATGCACACGATAATAAATTATTGCTAAAATTTTGATCATCTAATCGTGGGAAATGTGCCTTGATATTATGTCGCTTCCGGAATCGAAAGTCAGGGCATCTGATTTGATAGTCAATTTTAGTCTGTAAAGACCGTATTTGGAGTTGAGACGCCAGTGACATAATGGGTACATTAGTTAGGAAAGAATAAATTAATCTCAAGAACAGTACTTGTTTAATTATTTATACTTTCAGATTTTACTGGATGGCTTTTCGTGGAACTGATCCCCTACGGGCAAAATTGTTATAGATGGTAGGGTCCTGGAACAAGCTAGCAGTTTTGAATACCTGGGCTACAGCGTGTCTTATAATGCAAGCAACGACGTGGTGCATAAATTGCATAAGTTCAAACTTATGTGCGGGACCATCAGGCAAACCCTTAAGTCAGCAAGTAAAGAAACACGCCTAAAATTCTACAAGGTGATGGTTCGTCCCACACTTCTTTATGGGTCTGAGAATTGGACTTTAACGAAAGGCCAGGCCAGGCGCATCCAAGCGGCTGAAATGAGATTTCTCAGGCACGTGGCAGGGTATACTCTCCATGATCATAGAAGAAACACACATATACGGCAGGAACTTAATATTATGAGTATACGCGACAGGATCGCCCAGTATCGGCTGAATTGGTGGGAACATTTTTACCTAATGGATGACTGCCGCATCTCCAAACAACTATGGAGCTATAAGTCGAGGGGATGGACAGGTGTGGGACGTCCGAGGAAGCTCTGGAGTGACCAGCTGTAATATTTGCCTATTTGAGACCGGAACAAACCATTCTTGGTTTAAACCTTCAGGATGAAAAGGAATAAGAAGATTTTACTGGCATCTTATACTATTCCTTATGAAGAATTAATTTATTCTAACCTGAATGTTGCAGCAAATATATAAGCCTATATTTTATCGAGATGGCAGTGATGTGCAGTGAAAAACAAAGGAAAACTCATCTTGTTACTAACAAAAGTGTAAGCACGTTAGCCTGTGCGTAATTGAAAATATCTCTGCTAAATTATGAATGTTAAACTCTATTTCGTTCACCGGTACAAGAGCGTTGTCGTTTACAAAAACACTCCCATACCATCCTTTCCTAAACGCTGAATAAACATTCTACTACCGTTGATTAATATTCCAACAAGGCTGGAAGTGTGCGTCGTCAAACCCCTTTTACCTGAGGAAATGTAAACACATAAATATATATATATATATATACACACCTTTTTGTTAGTAGCTAACGGTCGCCCTAACCATGTATGAATATCAAATATTATACGTGTGTCGCGAACTACACAAAATATTGTTACTACATCACAGAATAATCTACGTGTTTATGGAATGTTCCAGAGGGATCCGGAATGTAATCTGTGTGGCGTACGTGATTCTCGACGCATTAACTAGACTGTCCCAGAAGCCGCGCGGACTGTGTCAAGGCCGCAATTAATTGCGTCGTACGTAGAGATAACGCGTAGTTTGGAATGTTCTGGTCTGTGAGATGGGATACAAATACAAGGCGGCAGCGGCCTTAGTTTGAGTTATAGTTGCGATATTACAGTGCGGTTCGAGTTTATTGTCGGGCGATACTGGTGCGTTCAAGTGGTTATTAGTGAAGTGCTGTGTTTTATAATCGGCCGGTATAATTTTAATACAGTTGTGTTTTAGTTTAGTTGACATTTTATTGCGTGTGAACAATTTCTATTTGATTTGTTGTAAGAGACTGTGTTGTTAATTATGAACTGTTTAACTGTGACAATTAAATCTGGTGATTAGTGACTTAATTGGTGTCTTGCATTTTGTTTTCCACTGTACCATACGACGATCAAGTAGACCGTCGTAACAATATATAGTCAAAGAATTCGGTTTATTACACTAAATAATAAACAATACATTGTTACGATGGTCTCACGGATTGTCGTATTGTAGAGTGGAAACTGAATAACAGACACCAATGGAGTAGCCAATTACAAACGTTCATTAGACACAACAGCATTTAGAAATCACCGGTGCACTCTTATACAGTAATTAAAGTTAAATTTTTCCTACAACAACAATGTTATCATATTACATTTTTGTAGTAATTAATACAATAATCTCTTGTCAATGAACCGCAACAATCACTGCGATCCGTACTCGAATATCGCCAGGTCTATAGTGACCCATCTGGCTACTGTAATCTTATATTTACAACCGGCTGAGATTCCAGAATAATCTTCCGTTTACCGCGCGGCGTGCCGAGATAATTTGCGTAGTTATTAATTAAACCGATCTAGAGACTAGGTCAAAGTCCGAACACAACTTGTACACAACTTGTACTTTGACGCCAGTTCATGGCAAAATGGACCGATTTAAAAAATGTTGCCGGACGGATATCGAGGATAATTATCAGCCGGGCAGGCCATCAACTTCGACAACGGACAACAACGTTGAACATGTTCATGAATTGCTGGTTGTAAATAAGCCAATCACAGTGGACGAAATTTTTGCTGTATTGGGTATTCCGTATTAAAATCTGCACTACATCGTGTCTGAGCGTCTGCAATGTCATTAAATGCGCGATACAAAAGAACCCTTCAAAATATTTAAGTGCAAGCAATGACATCATTATCCCTACAGTCCTGCTTTATCGTGCGCCGTGTATATAGTTTATACGTGTTCACAGGTATAAAAGCGGCGTCGTCACATCGACGGAGAAGTTCAAATTTCTGCGCGGGAATGGCTGTCGGATGTTGAACGGGAATTTTTCAGCAACGCCATCGAAAAACTCATGTCACATCACGATAAATGTTTAAATTAACTTGAATATTCTGCAGAAAAGTAGACCTACAATTGTTTTTTCAGATATATAAAAAAATTGTTATACATCTTCCACACATTGCATTTCTTTTATGTAAGTATATCTTACTTTTTCGACTGCCGCTCCAACATTCGTTTATATCTGTATTTGTAACTATGTTCAGATTATTATTGTATTGTCTATATATTAATGTTTTATAATGTGTAGAAACGAATAAAACCATCTAGA
Source organism: Magicicada septendecula (assembly GCA_034769895.1). Lineage (NCBI taxonomy): Eukaryota > Metazoa > Arthropoda > Insecta > Hemiptera > Cicadidae > Magicicada > Magicicada septendecula. The sequence continues at coordinate 1,402,234,741 of CM068367.1, forward strand.
ATAGCCGAGAGCGTCATCAACCCGTCCCCCGCCCAGTGTGGCAGGTGTTGCCTCAGTCAAGCCGGCGTTCAAGTACGTTCCAGAGTACTCTACAGAACACTTGAATACGCATTAAGTGGCGTGCACATTGAGGATGCTAGAGTTCTAGAAGGCGTGTGCTACCTATAAAAATCCGTAGCAGCCGGCTTCTCAGTTCAGTGGTGTTGAACGATTTCTTTAGAACGGACCGAGTGTTTGTAGCGAAGTTTTGTTGTGTTATAATTAGTGCGGGATTCTTTATAGTTGACATTATTATTGGGTGTTGACGATTTTTACATTAATTGTTGTAAGAGACAATCTTGGTGATTGTGATAACTAAAACTGGTTATTAGTGATTTCACTGGTGTCTTTTATTTTGTTTTCCACTGTACCGTACGACGATCAGGTAAACCGTTGTAACAGTATTAATAATGTTCTCGGAATGTTATACAGAGTGGTCCACGAGAATCTGACAATTATAAAAATGAAGTAAAAATTATAAAATATATTTTATTTACTTTTGTTTTATTATGTAATTATAGCAAATTCGATGGTACTTACAGGTGTAAGTTCGTTTTTTAAATAAGACCGCTCTCAAATGTCTCCCAACATTTTACATGCACTACTGCAGTCTGGTCCGTAGATTTTGTTGCACCGCGCTGCTTACACCATGTCGTTTAGTATGGCTGTGATTTCTTACTGTATGGAGGCCATGAGTTCGCTAATGCCGTTAGGTTTATTAAGAAACCCGCTAGACTTGAATTATCCTTACAGAAAATAGTCACATACTGGCAGATCTAGAGATCATGCCGGTCATATACGGCATCTACTCCTCTGGAAATCACGTGGCCTGGAAATATCTATCTAACTTTCGCCATGGATGCGCTGGCAGTGTAGGCGTTGCAGAAGCACTAGTTTAGAATTTCTTTATCGACAACTTTATCGTTTTGTGACTAAGAACAGCGTCAAGACGTGGAACGTTATTAAAGTGACGGCGGAATTATCGCTGCTTAATCACTACTTAATCGCTACTTTTAAAATACGTTTGCACTACGAACGTACGATTTGTAGCAGTCCACTGATCCATTGTAACTAAAATGGCATCAGATATGTAAGGCCACAGCCAGTCCGATACCCACTTGCACGCCGAGGCTGCCAACCTAGATCGCTTTAAAAATCGTAAGATTCCCGTGGACCACTCTGTAAATACAACACATTAATATAAGTATAAGAAATAGTGAAAATTTACTGACTTAACGCACACACACACATACACATTCAGCTAATTAGTTAAGATTCGTGATAATTAATTAATTAGTATTTTTAAGCTTATGTTTATTTGGTGTTAATTAGATTGGTTAAGATTTCTGTTAATAAAATTTTGTGAGTCGACTGTTTGACAATTATGTTCACGTATTGACGAAACTCACAAAAGTCTTCACCATTTATTGAAATTTTGTGTTCGTAATTCACCACTACATTTATTTCTATAATATAACCACGAAAACTCTTCGATAATGACAAAAAAAAAGTGTCGTCACAATAGGTTCAGCTGACAATCAGCTGAGTAAACGGAATTTACTCACGCGCAGTTGTGCGCATTCGCGCGCTTCTTATCCGAACAAGCGACAGTGTCAAATCGTTTTAGTAATCGACCGTTTATCTCGATACTGACGAAACTCTACGCGATTCGCGTTAAGAAACGTTTTCACTAGATTTTTCTCCGCTCTTTACTCCATGACACGTCAATTTCGCCCGTTGATCGTAGCAAAACGGATTTCTCTTTTCAAAATTTTCTCCGCCCATCGGTCACCACGACGAGCAGCAGCGTGTAAGAAGGAACACACAAAATTGCCTGTCCACTTTCATCGCAAAATCCTGTGGCGTGGAAAATTACACACTATCCAGAGAATAGTTCGCAGAAAAATTTCGCCCACCAAAGTACACAAGCGCAGATATATTTTCTTCTTAGTTTATTTCTCTTGTTGGTAGAAAACTTGTCTCTATACATTAGACACGAAGTGAACAACGAAGTCCGTCAACTGTGAAACGACACAAGTTATGTCGTTGCCTTTCCAACGAGAAACACATAGCGCTGTCTTGCTCTTAGTAATACCTCGCTACGTTTACTTAATAAAAACGTTACTTTTAGTAATGTTTTACAGAAAATACTACGCTAGACTGAATACGACGCAAATCCAGTTTACCGTCTGCAGTTCTGCCAACCGACTGTTCAGAATGATTAATCTGGAAGGACAGTAGCTCCCTAGTCGAAGCTTCACATTCAATTCTTTAATTTAGTAGAATATAACGTTTTCAATATATTATAATTAAAAACTGCATTACGTTTACTATTAAACTCATATTAGTTGAATTAAAAACATGTATTTAAAATGATAGGGTCTCATATATATTGTAATATAAATAAATATTACAAATAAAAATAAAAATAAAAATATAAATGAAATATATAGATATTGTGTGTATAGATTTTGTGATAACAAAGGTATTGTGCTCTTCTTTTAGCCCCACTGGTTAGGCTAGTCAATTTGTAATATAATTTCAAATGTAATAATAAATAAAATATAAAGATATTGATGATAAGAATATGTTATAACTAGGTGTGTTTGATTGATAAATAACAAATACATCAAACTTTAAAAATTGTGCAAATATTTTTTCTTGTTCTTGTATCGAGTTTGATTGAATGATTTAATTTAATTAATTAATAATTAATTAATTAGCTGAGTTTGTAATTTCCTTCTATATCTATTTTCTCAATGTGAATTATGTTTTTGTTTAATAAAAAATAATAATAACATTAATTGTAGAAATAAAAACAATGCTGGTAACTGAGTAATGATTTACGTTTATTCACATTCAAAATTATGCGCCAGTCAACTGCGCATGTCCCAGGCACTGGCTAATATTCGCCACAGTCGGTAGTGAGAAAAAATCAACAAATATATTTTTTACAAGTTTAAATTTATGGTTCTTTTAACGAGTCGAAATGGTCAGAGGGCAAGGAACAAGATACATTTAACAGGTATTCTTAAACTAAATGTTAATATCTGAAATAGAACAAAATTATTATTACAATTGTCAATTAGAAAGAAATTATTTAAATTGCGAACCAAGTCGAAGAAATGACGTCACTCCCCTCCAAGAGGCACTGGCTGATCGTCTTTGTGAGAAATTCAGCAATGGCCGCCTTCCACTCGATTTTAACTGCTACGATGCTGTTGGAATTGAAAGATCTTCCCCCACAGAAATAAAACGATGTTCCCTTTTTCTGCGAAGTGGTGTTGGTCCAAAATATAGTGTGGAATGTTCCCTCGTCGTCTGCGATGTCGAATTCTGGATGGATTTCTTGTGTAGTGTGGTGTTCAATTATGTGTGTTGGTTTTCTGTGAATTCGTTCCAAAAATTGTTCAAAATGGCTATCGATTTCTTGTGCTGAGTTTTATGGTGTTATACTGTGTTTTTGGAAATTTGTGAAGTGTTAGAAATTGATAGATAAGGTTATTTCACTTGTTAGTTCATCTCCGTTACACGCCACATAACCACACTTGGTTTTATTACAAATTATTTTGTTTTCAATACTCCACTAACACATTTTTCAACTGTTCAGCTTTGCGATTAACAATAGACTAATAGACGCAACGTCGTCGTTTTAGGGCAATTTGTGGTATGTCTTTTTCCTCTTCATATTGTTTAACTATAAAATATCTGTCTAAGACTTGTTTCACTATCTAACTATACATAACAAGTTTTCTTATTTTTTACTGTATTTCAAATATTTCTTAATTTTACATGAATCTAACTATTCAGTAATATTGATTATTTAATTTTACATCTTTTGATATATAGCTGGGTTTGTTTCAAACTCATTTAAGCCCAAAAATTACAATTTTACATAATGATTGTATGTCTCATATTTTGTACAAATTCAGTGTTTTAAAGGTTTTTATTTGTTTTTTCGGTATAATATTTCCATGGAATATACTTAATAACTCCGTAATTACTTTGTTGTTAATAATTTGGTTGTTAAAACATTTCAATATTGATTAATTTGCTGTTTAGTCTGATTTGATTACCATCATGGGCTTATTATTAACTGTTTCCAAAAGAAGTTAATTTCCTTTCTTTTGTCATTCTATTTGCTATTAACTGTATCTGTATTAATTATATTTTCAATTTCTGTAATGTATGTATTGACTTCTATTCCTATTACATAGATTAATTCTTTGATAGTTAATTTTTGGTTTATAGGCCAGTCTGTGTTTACTAACATAGTGTCTTGGTTGGTCTGTTTGTACATTATACATGGTTTACTGATTTGAATAAAATTATTACATTTTTGTGTCCTACTTGCCTCTCTGACTTACACAATGGAAAATTAAATGACATGATTTTAAAATACAATAGAATATCTTGTATCTACTAAACTTTCTTTATACTAATAACATCATTGAACCATAACATGAACATCTTATGCCTAATTTTCTTTATATCACCTAATTTTAACAAAAACATTTTATCCCTATTATTTTTAACTGTATCATCAAATGATAACAACATAGCTTATCCTAGACATAATTTAATTAGAAAAAATAAAAAACTCCTATTACTAGTAACACTGTCAGTCACTAACTGTCTTGTGTATTTATGTTTCTTTTGAAAACACTTTAACTGTGATTAAAAAACATCTTGTATCTATTAACACCTTACATCTAAAATATTATCTAATTAACACTAAATGACAAACATCTTATTATTAGTTATACCCTCAGTTATGAACTGTCCTTTGGTATTTTTGTCCTTCTCACAATTCACTTAATTATAATTACAGAAAACATTTTATAGGTAATAGTTTTTCTTATATCTAATTTAAAAAACTCTTATTACTGGTAATGTTGTCATTCCTTAGACTGTCTTTGATTCCAATGGTTTTACTGGTATTATTCTACACTAATGGTAGTCTTTTTATAATATTTACACTTCATTGAAGATTTTTTCATAGATTTTTTAGCTATGTTTCTCACTATACTCACTGTAGTTTCTTATTTTTGTTATCTCACTTCACTTTATTGGATTCTACACTATGGTAGTCTTTTCAGTGAGTTCTACACTATGGTAGTCTCTTTTGATATATTTTTTAACATATTACTCTTACAACTAACATACAATTTGGGTTTTATAGGATTGTATCTTGTAACTTGTTTGGGTTTACATATATCGGTTTCAATTTTGTCTCATGGTATTTATTATATGACTAACATTTTGTTTTGGCATATCTCTTCCTGTTTCTGGTCTCTTTGTTGGAATCTTGATATGTTTCGTCCCTTCTTCAAATATCACATTAGTGGTTTCCTTATTAACATGGTTTCATGACAGATTATTTCCTTTTTTATGGTCCTCCCCTTTTTGTACTGCTTCCCCAATCTACTGGGTATACTGCTGGTTTAACTGGTTTTTACATAGTAGGTTATTTTAATTAATGGTTTTCTTTATTATCTTCCATTTTTATTAACATTTTGTAGACTTAATTATACAGTTTCTAGTGTAATCCTTAAACAATTTATTCTTCTTACTCACTATGGAACTTTTTCTTTTATTTATGTTGCATTAATTCAAATGTTTAGTGTGATAATTTTGTTATGTTACATATGCTCTCCTGTAAAAGTGATTAGTTCAGATCATACTCTTAGTATGGATGAAATAATTACTACTAATTCTTTTGTATTTACATTTTCTCCGTGATTACATGTTTTCACTTTATATACCTTCTTTTTCCACCAGTGCTTCCTCTCAGATGACGTGTATCTCCTTCATTAGTTTCTTTTTTCATTGATAAGTGATCTTCAATCTTGTGTATAACATTATCATTTTATATTCCTTCTTATTTGGTGCTTCCTCACCAGTATGTTTACTCCCTAACATTCCCTAACAAATTAATTGGAACAGTTCAGAGTGGCACTTTTGGCTTCAATCCCTGCTGTCCAATACTTCAATTGAGTCCAGAGGTATTATCATCTCTGCTCAAAACATAAGACTGATGGCATTTTCTACATCCAGTCATAAAAATAAATAAACAGTAAAAGTAGTCATTTTTGACTAAAATAAACATCTTTAGATTCTTCACTTCATAATACGTCATATTAATTAATACTTTTATACACTTGACTCTTCTTCTCTCTTAAAGCTTATTCCATATTAGGTGGTTTAGGTATGTGGTATAATATACATTTCATCATGTTTACATGTTCATCACATTTTAGTATTTATATTTACTCTTTCTACCATCTGGTATCCATTGAGTTACTTTTATTGCTCATGGTATAACATGAATTAATTCTTTATCACTTTCACTATAACAGTGGTTGTTGCAACAGCATTATCATTATTAGTATCAGGTTTTTTTTTTGTTTTTTGGTCTCACTATTTGGTCTTTAGTGAGCTGGTCCTTCTTCATTGTTCCATTTTTATTAAATTATTTTCTTTGTGAGTTTGGTTAATTTGTTTCTATTAAGTCATAATGACATTCTGGTTTCCTTTCTCTCTTAGAATTTTGTATCTCTTTCTTACAAAATCTTTTTTCATATTTCAGAGTTATTTCTCATCATTTGTATGAGTAATGATATGAGTTTAATGTTTTTTAATTTTAGACATTTTTATTCAACTACATTCTTTCTTGTTCATAGTTGTTTTTCAAATATTTTGGTATAAGTTGTACTTATTATTGTTTTGAATTTTGAAATTATTATTCCTCAAAATTCTTTTTTCATTCATAATAGTTTTTAATGTTTGTGTAAGTGGTACTTACTAATTATTTTGAATTTGGACAATTATTATCTCCATCCAAATTCTTTTTACTTGCATAGTAGTCTTTGAATATTTGTGTAGCTTGTACCTACTATTGCTTTTGAATTTTGAAGCTTATTATGTTCAAAATTCTTTTTATTTATTCACAATAATTCTTCAAATGTTTTGTTGTAAGTTGTACTTACTGATTTTTGAATTTTGTAATTTTCTATTTATTCCATCAAAATTCTTATTATTTTCGTTCATGATAGTCTTTGAATATTTGTGTAAGTTGTACTTACGGATTTTTTGAATTTTGTAATTTTATTCTTATCAAAATTCACAATTTCTTCGTAATGGTTTTAACTCATAATTATGAGTCCTCCAAATATTTTTTAATGGATAACTGATTATAAGTTCCTTTTACTTTATTCGAAATGATATCCTTTAGCACATACGTATTGTTATTATTGTTTTTAATAATCAGGTATGGGCCGGTATACAGCAGTAATAACTTTTTGGTAATGCCTTCCAAAGTACTGGGTAATTCCCTGTTTTTTAGCAGTACCTTTTCTCCGACTTCATAGCTTATTATTTTCTTAACAGCCTTTTGATATTTGTTCTTGCGCCTTTCCTGGTCTTCTGCCAATTTATTGTAGAATCTGATTCGATTGAATTTGTATTCTTGACTCCTGGGGAACTCTATTATGTCTTGTATTTCTCTCGGAGGTGGTCTTTCATACATTGCCGTGTATGGCGTGGTACCAATAGCGGTGTGATATGACAAATTAAGGAATTCTTCCGTAGCTAATAAATATTCTTGCCACTTCTTTTGTTGATTATAGCAATAAGTCCGTAATATTCTTCCGACTTCTCGCAGTACCCTCTCCGCTGGATTGCTGCTGGGGTGGTAGACAGACGTCTTGTATGTCTTAATGCCCAATGTATTCAGAGTGTTTCTCCACCGCCAACCCTTAAATTGCGTTCCATGGTCGGTGATTATGGATGTCGGGCTTCCTACCTCTGGAATGTAATGATTTGTTATTATTCCTAGAGTCTTCAGAGTGGTGGCTCTGTTCACAGGGTATAGTTTTGTAAATTTTGTAAAATGATCCATCATAATAATAATATACTTGTATCGATGGCGTCCGCCACTGCGGGGAAATGGACCACATATGTCCAGAAAGACCTTTTCCAGTTTGGCTTGTGAGGTAATTGGTATCATCATACCTTCCTTTCTCTCATTGTTGGTTTTCACCAATTGACATATCAGACAGGTTTTAAGGTAGTTTCTCGTTTTTCTATTGATACTTTTTATGTGACAATTCTCTTCTATTGCCTTGATCACCTTCATGGCTCCCATGTGACCGTATCGTAGGTGATAGTCCAGGATGATATCCTTTTCGATTGTAGTAGGGATCATGATCTTCCATATTTCTTCATCAAGGGATGTCTTGATGAATAAAATCCCATTATGTATACAATAAAATTTGTTTATTGTGTCATCTTGGTTGGAGAGACGAAGTTTAATATGGTTTAACTTCGGATCGGACTGCTGGTGTTTGCTGATGTCCTGCACTATCTTCTCTAAATCGGATCTGTCCTTAATAATGTTATAGATTTTCAAGATGCTCTCCTTTTCGCCTTCGAATGTTTGTTCTTCCAGATTCACTCTCGACAATACGTCGGCTACTACATTTTTACTTCCAGGAACATACTCCCATTGTATATCGTATTCCTGTAGGGCGAGTACCCATCTGGTCAATCTACCATGGCTTAATTTGCATCTTCTTAGAAATGATATTGACTTGTGATCTGTTCGGACGGTCACTGGATATCCGAGGATATACGTCCGAAACTTCCCGCAGGCAAAGACTACACTTAGCAGTTCTTTTTCCGTCACATTATAGTTTTTTTCACACTGGTTAAGGGTTCTGCTAGCAAAGCTCACTACTAGATGGTTTCCACTTTCATCTTCTTGGTACAGTGTTGATCCCAAGCTAATGTTACTAGCGTCACAGTTTAGAAAGAAGGGTCGGTTAAAATCTGGATGGTTGAGCATTACTGCATCTAAGAATTTCTCTTTAATTGATTTGAAGGTTTCGTCTTGTTCTTGACCCCATCGCCATTTATTCTTGGACGATAACTGGTACTGAAACTGGGCTGTTAGTTCGGAATAATTATTCTGGAACTTCCTATAATAGTTACACAGGCCCAAAAATGATTGTAGTTGCCTTCTGTTTTTTGGTGTAGGGAATCGTTGTATGGCGTCTACCTTTTCTGTTGATGGTGTTATTCCTTGAGTGTTTAGCTGGAAACCCAGGAATTGTACTTCTTTAGCTATAAGCTTGGACTTGTCCAGTTTAAGGGTGACATTATTTTCAGCAAGCTTCTTCAAGACATACTCCACACGATAACAGTGTTCCTCCCAGTTGGTTGATGTTATTAGGAGATCATCAACATAGACAGTCGTGAATTGGAGCGCTTCTGGTCCTAGTATATGATCCATACAGGCGACAAAAACCGCTACTGAATTCACCAACCCGAAGGGCAACCTCTTAAACTGATAATTGCGCCCTTCGAAGATGAACGCCATGTATTGCCGGCTTGCTGGGTGCAACTCCACTTGCCAGTAGCCGCATACGGTATCCCAAGTGGTAATGAATCGTGTTCCGTGGAACCTCTTCAAAATTTCATCAATTTCGCCGGGTGAGGTACGATCGTTTATTATCATTTTATTTATCTCACGAGCGTCAAGGCACAGCCTTACCTTCCCATTTTTCTTTTGTATGGCCACAATTGGGCTAGTGTATGGCGATTGACTGCTCTCGATGATATCTCTACGGATCATATTCTGGATCTCTGTGCGTACGGCTTCTTTCAAAGATTGTGCTATTGGGTACGACTTTCGGTTAAATTCTACCGGTTCTCTGAATCGTATGGAACATTGGTAGTTCCAGATTTTTCCAGGTTCGTCAGAAAATACAGCTCCATATTTCTCATATATTTCTACCAATTGATTCAGCTGGTTTTCCTTTAATTGCTCGTTAGTATTGTGGTACTGGAAGTTACGTATCTCTTGAATCTTTTGTTGCCATAGGTCTTCCTCCGAATCTTGATGTCCTGGCTTGTTGTTTGTTGAATGGTTGGACAAGTAATTCACCTTATTTTGGTGGTCGAGAAGTTGTCTGGAGTCTAAAGTCTTGTTATCAGTTAAATTGGCTATCCAGGTTGAACCTTCAGCAAAGAGTGATACCCTTCCTCGGCACAAGTCGATAATTGCTGAGTTTCGGCGCAATATGTCACATCCTATCATGATGTTGAAAGGTAATCCGGCTGCAACAAGAAATATCATATCCACACTAATGCCCTGACTTTTGACACTGAGGGATACCTGCTTTCTTATGGTCTTGTTCTGTCGGCCGGTAGCTCCTACAAGTACAATATTATTAATAGGTAGTACCGGTAAGTTTTTGTGGCATTCCTGCTGTATCCGGTCCAACTCATTTCGATTTATTATGGAGACATTGGCTCCAGTGTCTATCATTATATGAACAGAAATACCTTCGATTTCTGCAGTTATGTATATTATTTCATTATCGTTATTGTTAATATTAAGCTCGCTTTCTTCTAATAGGTCCTTACGGATGTCCTTCAAATAATTGCTGTATATTATGGTAAAATTTTTTCTGTTTTTCTTCAAATTCATACCTACTTGGTTAAACCCAGCAGATTGGAGCAGTAAAGGGTTATTGGAGTTTATTACTGCCTCCGTTCGTTTAAATGTTCTGCTTCATTACGGGTTAGACCGTTGGAAGCGTCAGCTTGAAGTCCTGAGGCTGCTTCGTTAGGTTCTGCTCGATCGTCTTGTTGGGCTTCTGTTACAGGTAGTCTTCGCTGATTGTCCAGGCTGGAACTACGTCTGGGCTCGTACTCTCTGTACCTATTACTTCCCTGACTTCCTTGGAAGGTCTCGTACTCGTAGTATCGGCTCCTCCGTTGAGGCTGGTACCTCCTGTGTCCACTGCCTTCCGCTCGGATGTAGTTAACATTAGGTCGATATGCCCTGTAATTGTTGTTATTACCTCCATTCGGGTAATTCCGGTTATAATTACCATGATAATTATTATTATTAGAAAGGTTGGGGTTCCTCTGACCATTTGGAACATAGTTACTATTATTATTATAATAACCGTTGTTATTTTGTGGACGGCTATTATTATTATTATTATTATTATTGTTGTGGTTGTTGTTATCGGTTCCTCGATTTATGCGAGGAATATTACTATTATTATTATTGTTGTTAAAACGGGGCAAATTATTGTTATTTCTGGGGTTATAATTGTACTCGGCATTATTCCGATTTGCGGAATTATAATTATTATTATTACCCACATTCTGCCGATTATTATTATTATTCAAATTATTGTTGTTATTCCTTGGTTCCTGCTTTTCATATCTCCTGCGACTTTGACGGTAATAGTCTTCGTGCTCATACATTTCTAAGAGCTCGGTCATGGCTTGCACCGTCTTTATTTGACTGTTTCGTCTGGCTCTGACAATATCCTCCTCATAGTGGTATGAGAGTTTGCTGACCAGGCATTCTTCCTGGTATTCGGGGCTCTAGATGTTTGGCCACGCACACCTTTCCCAAAAAGTACGCCGTTAAAGTTTGGTTTCCATACGGGTTGTACTTCCCATGACATATCCCGTCTCTGGCGATATTTTGCGTTGATTCAGACCAATATTTGGCTTTGAATAGCCTTCTGAATTGTTGATAGTCGGTCACCTCGTCTCTTATCGCCATCCACCAATTGTCTGCTATCTCCTTGAACGATTCGTCAAGCACCTCTTTATTATCCCTCCAGCGATTACCTCTGTGTTTGGCGAAGTATTCTTCGATTCTTGCTAGGAATTCCATTGGTTTATTTTTATAAAACCTGAAGTTAATCCCTTCACGATTCTCATTGTTGGGACAACTGGTAATGGTTGTCGGTCGACTATGGAATAGGTCTATATCTGTCTGGTTCTGTCGTACCTGACTGTTGATACTGGTCACAGCAGCTTCAATGCCGTCACATTTTTCTGTGAATCGGTCCTGCACTCGCTCCCAGTCTTCCCGTGTTTCCTTTAGTCTCTCCTCCAATGTCTTCCTAGTCGTTTCTTCAATGTTGTTAACCTTCGTATTTATTTCGGTCTTGATAATCTGTACTTCTCGTTCGGTTCGACTCCATTTTTCGTCAGCTCTGGTAACCTTTTGTTCGATTACCGTTATTTCCTCTTCTACTTTCTTGCTGATTGTCTCATTGTTTTCAGCTATCTTCTGGCTCAATTCTTCCTTCAACATTTCCATTCTTCCGTCTAACCGGTTCATGTTCTCTTGGTTCGTCTCCTTCAATTCTTCTCTCAATTGCTGACTATTATTCTCCATCTTTTTATTGGTTTCTTCCAGTTTCTGGCTTATCTGGGTCAATTCCTCCTTCGATTGTTTATTGTCAGTTTTTATTTCCTCCATTTTCTCCTCCATCTTCTGGATATTTTCCTCCATCTTCTCCTCGATTTTCTGAATATTTTCTTCCATCTTCTCTTCTATCTTCTTACTGTTTGCTTCCATCTTCTCCTCCATCTTCTTGCTAGTATCTCCAATTTTATTGCCCAACTCTTCCTTCAATCGTTGATTATCATTCTTCATTTCCTCCTCCATCTTCTTACTACTCTCCTCCATCTTCTTACTGTTTTCTTCCATTTTCTCCTCCATCTTCTTACTATTTTCTTCGATTTTCTTGTTGGTATCTCCGATTTTATTACTCAACTCTTCCTTTAATTCTTCCTTCGTTGTCTTAAATTGTCGGAGTAACATCTCCATCATTTTATCCAATTTCGTATCTTCCTTCGTGGTGGATTTCTCTGGCTGCTCCTCCGGTGGTGCAGGCTTGTTTGGTTCTGCTGGCGGTAACATTAACTCCACATCTTCCACTGGTGTCGCCTCTTTATCTTCCAGTTCTACCTCCTTCTCGGCCTCCATAGCCCTTTTCCTTGATGTAGCTCTCCTGTGCATCTCGCTCCCTCTTCCGACCTATTGACCGTTGCCAAGCTAAAAATAGGAAATTGGACAATCGTCCTTATTTTATAACACTATTACCTCCTATTTAAAGCCCCTTAAGTTGGACGCCAATTTGTAATATAAATAAATATTACAAATAAAAATAAAAATAAAAATATAAATGAAATATATAGATATTGTGTGTATAGATTTTGTGATAACAAAGGTATTGTGCTCTTCTTTTAGCCCCACTGGTTAGGCTAGTCAATTTGTAATATAATTTCAAATGTAATAATAAATAAAATATAAAGATATTGATGATAAGAATATGTTATAACTAGGTGTGTTTGATTGATAAATAACAAATACATCAAACTTTAAAAATTGTGCAAATATTTTTTCTTGTTCTTGTATCGAGTTTGATTGAATGATTTAATTTAATTAATTAATAATTAATTAATTAGCTGAGTTTGTAATTTCCTTCTATATCTATTTTCTCAATGTGAATTATGTTTTTGTTTAATAAAAAATAATAATAACATTAATTGTAGAAATAAAAACAATGCTGGTAACTGAGTAATGATTTACGTTTATTCACATTCAAAATTATGCGCCAGTCAACTGCGCATGTCCCAGGCACTGGCTAATATTCGCCACAGTCGGTAGTGAGAAAAAATCAACAAATATATTTTTTACAAGTTTAAATTTATGGTTCTTTTAACGAGTCGAAATGGTCAGAGGGCAAGGAACAAGATACATTTAACAGGTATTCTTAAACTAAATGTTAATATCTGAAATAGAACAAAATTATTATTACAATTGTCAATTAGAAAGAAATTATTTAAATTGCGAACCAAGTCGAAGAAATGACGTCACTCCCCTCCAAGAGGCACTGGCTGATCGTCTTTGTGAGAAATTCAGCAATGGCCGCCTTCCACTCGATTTTAACTGCTACGATGCTGTTGGAATTGAAAGATCTTCCCCCACAGAAATAAAACGATGTTCCCTTTTTCTGCGAAGTGGTGTTGGTCCAAAATATAGTGTGGAATGTTCCCTCGTCGTCTGCGATGTCGAATTCTGGATGGATTTCTTGTGTAGTGTGGTGTTCAATTATGTGTGTTGGTTTTCTGTGAATTCGTTCCAAAAATTGCTCAAAATGGCTATCGATTTCTTGTGCTGAGTTTTATGGTGTTATACTGTGTTTTTGGAAATTTGTGAAGTGTTAGAAATTGATAGATAAGGTTATTTCACTTGTTAGTTCATCTCCGTTACACGCCACATAACCACACTTGGTTTTATTACAAATTATTTTGTTTTCAATACTCCACTAACACATTTTTCAACTGTTCAGCTTTGCGATTAACAATAGACTAATAGACGCAACGTCGTCGTTTTAGGGCAATTTGTGGTATGTCTTTTTCCTCTTCATATTGTTTAACTATAAAATATCTGTCTAAGACTTGTTTCACTATCTAACTATACATAACAAGTTTTCTTATTTTTTACTGTATTTCAAATATTTCTTAATTTTACATGAATCTAACTATTCAGTAATATTGATTATTTAATTTTACATCTTTTGATATATAGCTGGGTTTGTTTCAAACTCATTTAAGCCCAAAAATTACAATTTTACATAATGATTGTATGTCTCATATTTTGTACAAATTCAGTGTTTTAAAGGTTTTTATTTGTTTTTTCGGTATAATATTTCCATGGAATATACTTAATAACTCCGTAATTACTTTGTTGTTAATAATTTGGTTGTTAAAACATTTCAATATTGATTAATTTGCTGTTTAGTCTGATTTGATTACCATCATGGGCTTATTATTAACTGTTTCCAAAAGAAGTTAATTTCCTTTCTTTTGTCATTCTATTTGCTATTAACTCTATCTGTATTAATTATATTTTCAATTTCTGTATTGTATGTATTGACTTCTATTCCTATTACATAGATTAATTCTTTGATAGATAATTTTTGGTTTATAGGCCAGTCTGTGTTTACTAACATAGTGTCTTGGTTGGTCTGTTTGTACATTATACATGGTTTACTGATTTGAATAAAATTATTACATTTTTGTGTCCTACTTGCCTCTCTGACTTACACAATGGAAAATTAAATGACATGATTTTAAAATACAATAGAATATCTTGTATCTACTAAACCTTCTTTATACTAATAACATCATTGAACCATAACATGAACATCTTATGCCTAATTTTCTTTATATCACCTAATTTTAACAAAAACATTTTATCCCTATTATTTTTAACTGTATCATCAAATGATAACAACATAGCTTATCCTAGACATAATTTAATTAGAAAAAATAAAAAACTCCTATTACTAGTAACACTGTCAGTCACTAACTGTCTTGTGTATTTATGTTTCTTTTGAAAACACTTTAACTGTGATTAAAAAACATCTTGTATCTATTAACACCTTACATCTAAAATATTATCTAATTAACACTAAATGACAAACATCTTATTATTAGTTATACCCTCAGTTATGAACTGTCCTTTGGTATTTTTGTCCTTCTCACAATTCACTTAATTATAATTACAGAAAACATTTTATAGGTAATAGTTTTTCTTATATCTAATTTAAAAAACTCTTATTACTGGTAATGTTGTCAGTCCTTAGACTGTCTTTGATTCCAATGGTTTTACTGGTATTATTCTACACTAATGGTAGTCTTTTTATAATATTTACACTTCATTGAAGATTTTTTCATAGATTTTTTAGCTATGTTTCTCACTATACTCACTGTAGTTTCTTATTTTTGTTATCTCACTTCACTTTATTGGATTCTACACTATGGTAGTCTTTTCAGTGAGTTCTACACTATGGTAGTCTCTTTTGATATATTTTTTAACATATTACTCTTACAACTAACATACAATTTGGGTTTTATAGGATTGTATCTTGTAACTTGTTTGGGTTTACATATATCGGTTTCAATTTTGTCTCATGGTATTTATTATATGACTAACATTTTGTTTTGGCATATCTCTTCCTGTTTCTGGTCTCTTTGTTGGAATCTTGATATGTTTCGTCCCTTCTTCAAATATCACATTAGTGGTTTCCTTATTAACATGGTTTCATGACAGATTATTTCCTTTTTTATGGTCCTTCCCTTTTTGTACTGCTTCCCCAATCTACTCGGTATACTGCTGGTTTAACTGGTTTTTACATAGTAGGTTATTTTAATTAATGGTTTTCTTTATTATCTTCCATTTTTATTAACATTTTGTAGACTTAATTATACAGTTTCTAGTGTAATCCTTAAACAATTTATTCTTCTTACTCACTATGGAACTTTTTCTTTTATTTATGTTGCATTAATTCAAATGTTTAGTGTGATAATTTTGTTATGTTACAATATATATATATATATATATATATATATATATATATATAGCATTTTTAAAAAAGAAGTCAAATATTCGGGAATGGGTGACATGGGTCAGTCAACAGACGATTGGGTGACATGGGAACAGTATATTATCAAGAAAAGGGAAGAGAGAAGACTTAATTGTCAAATAGTATATACACGGATTCTACGGCCTCTCCGCAGTTTCCAAATCTTACTAGTATTAAGAAACTCGTAAACGGTGTATTATTATTAATTTTATAAGTTGTGATAAAAAGTTGTAAATAGTGTATCCGTTGACCGTGAATTATTTGTGTTGCGTGTTTTGTAACTTGATTTAATATATAAGTTAAGAAATGAATTATTCAGGCTTGCTTTAATAATCAGAACTATTATTGTTCCAATTCAGCAGTTATAACTTCCAAATTAATTCAAAAATAGCGGTCGAGTCGTCCCAAACAATTCTCACGTTCACCTTCGATATTAGGTTTAACCCTGTTCTTTGAGGTTAATCTTGGTTTTGTAGTTTGTGTAATTCCAACGACTCCCCGACGTCTTCTTAGTCATGGTAATTATAAAACAAATGTTGATAATATCTTATGTTCATGAAATAATAACGCATGGATATGATTTATTAACATAATTGTTTAATCTCTGTAATTTGAGTTCCAATTGGTAGAAATTTTCATTCGATACACACGTTAGTAACAATCGATATTTATCTCAGGAGTGAATAATAAGGTTTAATATATTTCGTGGGAATTCTTGTGGCTGCTACGAAAAGTTCCATTACATGATAAATAACAGTATAGAGTACCTTTACAAATCTTTCTAGTACTTATAATCTAAAAAAATTACAAAATTAAATAAGAAATAACATACAATGTCTGATGAGATTCAATACGCTTCGTAGGCCTACAAAGCATGCTGGTTAGAGTGACGTCATCATCATGGCTGCCGTCGTCCGTGTCAGATAATAATTGAAGTTTACTAAATGTGTCAAAATAAATGTTTTCCTTGGAACCACTGATTCTTTTGGATATGGAATTGGTTTTCACTTGTTAAAATGTTCACTAGTGATTAGTGTTAGTGTGAGTTAGAGTGTTGTCTAGTGGTTGTTCGTTTTTGGGAAAAAAATATTGTCAGCTATTAAGTCGAATCATTCGTTATACATCTAGGCGATATTTCTGAACGTCTCCTTTTTTTTCTTTATATATTCTTGATTGAGTGTGTTCCTGGTTAGTGAGATGATTGTAGTGAAGGAATTATTTATCTTCAGTGGTTGTCATAAAAATTTTCTTTCACAAAACGGTTTAGTATTTTAGATTTTCATTTTAATAACATCTCGGCACGCACTATTAAACTGTTCTCCATCACAATTAACAATGAAATGTCATTTCTTCTTTTTTAGTCACCGAACTCATACAAACTTCTTAAATTTTGATTGGCCATTTATGTACAGGTTAAGTGTTATATGATCAATACCCATTAACTACTTTACATTTTACAAATTACTTTTAATATATAATTTTATTATTATATCCTAATGATACATGCAATGTTTTTATGATTATTAATTATATAATTATAAACAATTTGGTACTAAACATGCCTTAGTTTATAACTGTAAAACCTTAGTAATTAGTGAATTCATCTGATATATGATGGAATAATTTGTTATGGTTGATTGTAAGTTCTACCTTGACTCCATGAGATAAATATATTTAAATTAATTACCTAATAACATAAACTCTTATAACATATAACAAAGCTCTTAATAATAATAATTGATTTGACAGTTTTAATTTATTTATACTGTTAAACTATTGTCTGTATGATAAACTATTTTTTCTGTCTGTTAATAATAATAAAACACTTCTTTATAAAAAATAAATAGCACACTGTTTAAATGTAGTCTGTGTCACTATTATTATTCTGTCACTTATATCACTGTAAGGGGTTGTGTCCCTTTTTCTTTCCTTGATTATATACTATTTTGTTTAATATAATTTTATAATAAAGTTAATAGAATTAATACAATTTATATCATCTAATACAATTTTATGTTATGAATTGGTACTCTTTATAGGGTTTGGTTGGGTTATTCATGGCAAGTTATTTAGGCCTACTAGGTTTATTTATTTAAATTTTGGTTTGTTTACTGCCCTATTCTACTGGGTAATTTCTGGGTGTCTTGATGATATTAAATAAGTCAAAGGTTGTTTTTATTTAGTTATATTTGGTTCCTTACTGATTTTTCAAAACTTGGTATTTTCCTTTAATTGGCTATTAATTATGATTTCTTGTTCCCTCTCTGGATAGGGTTTCCATATTATTTTTACAATTCTTTTTATAACATTTTGTTTCGTTACACTAGCCATGCACATATGTGCTTCCACGTCTCTCAACGTCATTACCTCAACATCATCCTGACATATACTTCGGGGTCTCCCCCGTGCCGTTTCTCTGGCGTTATCTTTTCCAATATTCTCTTGGGCCATCGAAAGTTCTCCACACTTTAACTATGGCCAAACGAGTTGAATTGTTTCTTCTCAATTTGTTCCACTGTATTTTTGTTAATTTTAATTCTTCCTCGTGTAATCTCGTTTCTTACTCTTCTTTATCTTGATATTCTAAAAATACGACGTCGTAGGATGTTTATGTCTGTCGTCTCTATCGTCTTGTTTGTTACATCCTACGTTTCGGTTCCATACGTTACTCAACATTGAACGATCTTCTTCTTCCTGCGAAGCTCTACAGGCCGGGATGACCCTTGGCTTCCGCCACCTCTCGCCTTCAGTTCTCTCTCTCTCTCTCTCTCTCTCTCTCTCTCTCTCTCTCTCTCTCTCTCTCTCTCTCTCTCTCTCTCTCTCTCTCTCTCTCTCTCTCTCTCTCTCTCTCTCTCTCTCTCTCTCTCTCTCTCTGTTGAAACGTTCCTCCAGTTTTGTACACCCATTCTTCTTAAGTCTTCCTCCACCTCATGTATCCATCGCCTTCTGGGTCTGCCCCTTCTTCTTGTTCCTTCCGTGTTTTCAGTTATCATTTTCTTGGCCAGTCTCCCCTCTGGCATGTTCTCTTCACATGTTCCAACCAGCTTATCCGCCTTGCCTTTATGAACCACATTATATCTTCCCGCTGCAATATTTCATCAATTTCGAAGCATTTTGAAGGCATTTCCACTCTTCTGTTTCCATTACTGGGCAGTATATCTTTCTCAGTACTTTCCTTTCAAATTATATTATTTGGTGTTGTGCCCTAAGGCAGGTCTTCAAATGGTCAAAGCTCCCCAACAAGCTGTCCTATCGCATGCCAGTCTTTTCGTTTCTTCGTAAGACCCTCTGATTTTAATGCTATCTATTAATTTCATTCTTCTACCCCCTCTTCTTTTTTCTCCTTGTATGACACCCTCCATGACAGTTGTAAGGTAGCAGTCTCTTCTTAAACAATCACCTAACCAATTCCATTTCCTATTTTCTATTACCTTCAGGATTCTTCTCTCTTCCCCTATTCTTCTTAAAACTTCATCATTCTTTAATTTATTAACAAACCTCACTTTTTCCATGGCTTGCCAAACCCACATCTCAAATGCTTCTAATCTTTTCTCATCCTCCTTCCTCAGTGTCCATGTCTCTGCACCATATAAAGCAACACTCCACACATAAAACATTTGGCCAACGTAATAATGTAATCCTTTCAAATAGTCTCAACGAATTTATTGATACAGCCGTGAGTGGCCATGCTTCAGCTGCCACGACTTCCGTAAGTCACGACTGGTCTGATCCTCTGTGGTTAGAGTTGAAGCCGACACAGTTGGCATGAAGAAACTTTGAACGATACTTGTGTATATCCTATTCTTCGTTTCATTTCTTATTGTTTTGTCCCACAACATGGAATTCAACTTTTTGTTTTATAACTTTTCTACCCTCGTGTATTCTTTCCATTATCCCATTAACATGCCTATCAAGTGTAACGTCTGAATATATACAAGCCTTTACTTCTAAAGACTTTACAGCACGCGCCAAACATCGCGTAGTTACACGTGTTCCTATAGTCTCAGCGGACCAATATACATATATTAAATATATATGTCAGCGGACTAATAAATATATTTATTAGTCGTTCAGACAAATCGATGCATATAATATGTACAGCTGTCTCTCGAGAACAGATACTGTAACAGAACAGTTATAACGCCAATGATCATTACAACATAAATCAGATCGTACGTGTTCTGTTTTGCTGTTTAGTCTGTAAATACAAAAGCTCAATAATTTCCAGTCTGTTATTTGCTTGTCAGAGTCAATGTTTGAATCGAGACCCGTATACGATATATACATTTATTGAAGCGTGCAATGAGTATGTGTAGCGATTGCTTGCTACGTACAAACGCAGTGTAAATAATATTGTGCAGGAAAATTATCTTACGTCGTTCCGAAGGTGTGCCAGGAAAACGCGTGTTTATTGTCGTCCGTGGGTGGGATTGTTTGCATAACGCTGTAATTGTTGTGCAGTAATAAGGAAGTATCCATCTATATAGAAGTGTATGTTGGTAACAGGCGGGACTGTTTGCATAACGGCGTAGTGCGATTGTAACTGTTGCGTAACAACGTACAACTAGAGTCTAAAGTGACTGCCAGTAAATACAGAACAGTGCTGTTTGATTTATTTAAAATTAATTAACAATATTATTATTATTATTATTATTATAAGACATTGTTGGACAACGATTCTATTACTACGCTCACAAGAACGGTTTGCCGATGACTTCATCTCCCTCTCCACACGCACACACACACGCGCGCGCATGCACGCGCAAACAAAAAAATTTCTTGTTTACCACCTTCGCACACCTTCGTACCTTGTTTCTTCGTACCTTCTGCTTACTTTTCATCTCATCCACGTACTCCTATCTGGGCCTTCCCCTCCCACTACGCTCCTCCTAAGCTCCTCAAACAGCGTGGTGAATCAGTTTGCATGACGTAGCTAGTGACCAACCGTACTGGTTCTTCTTACTGCAATGATTTTAATTAAAACATGTCTTTTACACTCTGCAAAAACTCATCATTAGGTCCTAAGCCTGTCTGCGTAATTCTTAAGACCCTCCTTCAGCAACATATATCAAAAGTTCAAGGTAGCTCATCTCCAACGTCCTCGGAGTTCAGGTTTGTTCCAAATTAAACTTTTTTATGACTTTCCTCCTGGTTTTCTAGGACGCATTTCTGGACACCGGAAGGGATCTTTTCTTTAAAAAATACTCATTTTGCTTCTCCAATCTTACTTTATAGCCAACATTACTGATGCATCTGATGCAAGGCAGCTCCTAAGATATTGAAATGTATCAACTTGCGCTAGCTTCCTACCGTCCAGTAATATCTCAGCCTTAAATTTTCTATGTTTTTAACATTGCATGACTTTTCTTTTGTCCTTATTTGTAGTCACGTTGCATTTATCTTCTAGGATCTTCTTCATTAGCGGAAGAATATGCCCCGAAAATCATGTCCTCCTCATGCAGTGATTTAAGTAAGGAATTATCTCCATGAATCTATTAAAAACATCGCAAACATTAAAATAAACCGAGACGTTAGACCACAACATAGCCTATCATGCCACATAGAATCTGCAGACGTTTTGGGCGTGCTCAACTGTCTTAACTTAGTTCCATGTGGGCGTAGTACATTGTCTAACCCCGCACCACTGTAGGCGAAACGTTAGGCACAAAGCACCATGACTTAACAGCCCGATTGCTTTTAGTGTTCGTGATAACTCCGGCCGTAAGAGCTTAGTTCTATGACGATTCGAAATATCCTCATTCTATTCCTCTCGACCCAACTCGTCTTCGTGAGACTCCTCAAAGACTACATTTCCGCAGCATCAAGTTTTCTCCTGGCCTGCACCCTCTGCAGAATCTAAGACATTATACATAAAAGATTCTACACACAAGACTTTCTGATCTATTCGCAAACAAAAAAAGTCACCATAGTCATATTCATTTCTAGTTTTAGGCATTGTTGCCCGTTAGTGGTCCCGCCGTTTTCTCCGTGGACCTGTGTTTCTTCTTCCTTTTGCTGTAAGCATTGCTGTTTTTACAGGTAATCTATTTCCTTTCATCCTTTCCGAAAGCTCGTTTCATTTAGTCCTGTTTTATTTTATTTTTCTGTTTAAATTAAATATTTGAAGGAATCCTTCCAGTATTTTGTCCTTATTATATCTCTTCGGTTAAATACTTCGAATCTTTTATGAAAACACATTTCTTCAGCTTGTATTCGTCTCTAGTTCTACCCATAAAAATGTAGATATATATTGCAACAAAACACAGGATGATGAGCTGTAATAATCGTATCTAAGCATGGATGACGAACATTTACATGTTTAAAATGGATTTATTCAATTTTTGGTCTATTAGCTGTAAGTTTTGTATTTAGCGATGGATAAGAACGTAGGTTATATCAAATTTTTTATACAATTTTGTTCTTGGATTTCGTTGTCCATGACGTGTCCGTTACTTAACTAAATATCACTATAATATTGACGACTCGGAACACAATGTTTTTTATAAGTAAAAACGTAAAGTTTTACCTTACAGCCTAAACCGGCTTTCACCTATAGAAGGCTTCATCAGAGGCTGTCGTTAGTAGCGCTGCTCGTCTTGTTGTTGGCGACGAGAAAGTGTTTCGAAAGATTGAAGCTGTGTGTGTGTGGTGAGATGTGTTCGAATAATGCGTGCGATTTGAATTGTGTCTGTTCGTTTAGGATGTCGTTTTTATTTGTTTTTGTGTGTTTGTATATTTCTAATTGTTCTAGAGTGTCTAGTTTTCGGCCTTTTGTGTGTACGTGTAGTATGTTCATGTTATTGTCGATGTTTTTATATGTGTGGTTTGCTTCAATGAGGTGGTTTGCGAAGGTAGATTCTGTAGTGGTGTGGAGTGCTTTTGTGTGTTCAATGTATCTCTGTTTGAAGCTACGTCCTGTCTGGCCTATGTAGAATTTACTGCAATTTGAACAATTTAGTTTATATACACCGGGTAGATCGAATTTGTTTTGTGCTTTGGGCATGCGTTTTGATAGTGTGTGTTCTGTTTTGTTAGTAGTTTTGTAAGCGATTCTGTATCCTGCTTTTTTGAATTTGTGGGCAATTTTTTCTGTTTGTTTGTTGATGTATGTTAGTGTTATGAATTTGTTGTTTTCTGTCTTTGTCTGTTGTTTGTTTTGTGTTTTGTGTAGGAGTTTACTGACTATTGTTCTGTCATAACCGTTAGATTCTGCTAGATATTTTATCGTGTTTAGTTCGTCTTTGTAGTCTATTTCATCTAAGGGGATGTTGTTAAGTCTATGTATCATGGTTCTAAAAGCAGCTAGTTTGTGTTGTATTGGGTGATTGGAGGTGTTGTGTATTAGTGTGTCAGTTGTAGTTGGTTTTCTGTATATACTGAATTTGTGCCTGTGTTCTAGTTTTGTGATGGAGAGGTCTAAGAAGTTTATGGTGTTGTTGTGTTCGTATTCGGCAGTGAAGGTTATGTTTTTATGTATTTTGTTTATGTGCGTTAGTAACTGTTCACATTGTCTTTTGTTTCCCCTGTATAGTATTAGAATGTCATCAACGTATCTGTGCCAATATAGTATTTTATGTGAGTGTCTGTCATTGTTTGTGAGTATTTTTGTTTTTTCTAAGTGTTGGAGGAAGACTTCTGCTAGAATGCTGGATATGGGGGAGCCCATGGGTAGGCCGTCGTTCTGTGTGTAGTATTTATTGTTATAAGTAAAGTAGTTTTGTTTTGTGATAATGTTCAGAGTTTCTGTTATTTCATTGATAAGTTCGTCTGGTGTGTTGTTCTGTTTGAGTTTGTTTTGTAGGATGGTGATTGTTTCAGAGATGGGGATGTTTGTGTACAGGTTTTTAATGTCAAAGGAGGCTAATGTGGCGTTATGGGGGATGTGTATGTCTTTTATTTTTGTTACTAGGTCAGTGTTGTTTTTTACTGCAATGTTGTTGTCTATTTGTGTGTGTTGTCTAATAATTTTGTCTAGATATTTTGCCAGTTTGTGTGCAGGGGCATTACGGTAGTTGATAATGGGGCGGATCGGAATGTCTTCTTTATGGATTTTGGGAAGCGCTTGGAGTGTAGGTGCTGATGGTCGGATTTGTTTCATGTAGGGCTTTTGTTTATGTGTCATAATGTGTTTGGCTTTGTTGACTATTTGTTTTACTGAGTTTTGGTATCTGTCGGTGGGGTCGTGTTTTAGTTCTGTGATGTTGTTCTGTTCTATGAAGTCTTGTACTTTTTTGTGTAGGTTGTCTGTGGGGATAATTACAGTCGTGTTGCCTTTGTCAGCTTTTACAAATGTGATGCTGTGTTTGTGTGCCTTTTCCCTCAGTTTGATGGCTGTGTGTATTTCTGAGTTGTGGTTGTTGTTGTCTGGTGTCTTATGTACTCCTATTGTGTTGTTTATATTATGTCTTAATGTGTCTTGATGCTCTGGTGCTGTGTTTTGTATATTTGTTTCTGTGTCAATTATGAGCTTTGTTAGTGTTTGGTTAACACTAACAAATAAAGGCCTAAAACATAACATACATTACAAACATAACATAAAGGCCTAAAACATAACATACATTACAAACATAACAACCAAACACTAACAAAGCTCATAATTGACACAGAAACAAATATACAAAACACAGCACCAGAGCATCAAGACACATTAAGACATAATATAAACAACACAATAGGAGTACATAAGACACCAGACAACAACAACCACAACTCAGAAATACACACAGCCATCAAACTGAGGGAAAAGGCACACAAACACAGCATCACATTTGTAAAAGCTGACAAAGGCAACACGACTGTAATTATCCCCACAGACAACCTACACAAAAAAGTACAAGACTTCATAGAACAGAACAACATCACAGAACTAAAACACGACCCCACCGACAGATACCAAAACTCAGTAAAACAAATAGTCAACAAAGCCAAACACATTATGACACATAAACAAAAGCCCTACATGAAACAAATCCGACCATCAGCACCTACACTCCAAGCGCTTCCCAAAATCCATAAAGAAGACATTCCGATCCGCCCCATTATCAACTACCGTAATGCCCCTGCACACAAACTGGCAAAATATCTAGACAAAATTATTAGACAACACACACAAATAGACAACAACATTGCAGTAAAAAACAACACTGACCTAGTAACAAAAATAAAAGACATACACATCCCCCATAACGCCACATTAGCCTCCTTTGACATTAAAAACCTGTACACAAACATCCCCATCTCTGAAACAATCACCATCCTACAAAACAAACTCAAACAGAACAACACACCAGACGAACTTATCAATGAAATAACAGAAACTCTGAACATTATCACAAAACAAAACTACTTTACTTATAACAATAAATACTACACACAGAACGACGGCCTACCCATGGGCTCCCCCATATCCAGCATTCTAGCAGAAGTCTTCCTCCAACACTTAGAAAAAACAAAAATACTCACAAACAATGACAGACACTCACATAAAATACTATATTGGCACAGATACGTTGATGACATTCTAATACTATACAGGGGAAACAAAAGACAATGTGAACAGTTACTAACGCACATAAACAAAATACATAAAAACATAACCTTCACTGCCGAATACGAACACAACAACACCATAAACTTCTTAGACCTCTCCATCACAAAACTAGAACACAGGCACAAATTCAGTATATACAGAAAACCAACTACAACTGACACACTAATACACAACACCTCCAATCACCCAATACAACACAAACTAGCTGCTTTTAGAACCATGATACATAGACTTAACAACATCCCCTTAGATGAAATAGACTACAAAGACGAACTAAACACGATAAAATATCTAGCAGAATCTAACGGTTATGACAGAACAATAGTCAGTAAACTCCTACACAAAACACAAAACAAACAACAGACAAAGACAGAAAACAACAAATTCATAACACTAACATACATCAACAAACAAACAGAAAAAATTGCCCACAAATTCAAAAAAGCAGGATACAGAATCGCTTACAAAACTACTAACAAAACAGAACACACACTATCAAAACGCATGCCCAAAGCACAAAACAAATTCGATCTACCCGGTGTATATAAACTAAATTGTTCAAATTGCAGTAAATTCTACATAGGCCAGACAGGACGTAGCTTCAAACAGAGATACATTGAACACACAAAAGCACTCCACACCACTACAGAATCTACCTTCGCAAACCACCTCATTGAAGCAAACCACACATATAAAAACATCGACAATAACATGAACATACTACACGTACACACAAAAGGCCGAAAACTAGACACTCTAGAACAATTAGAAATATACAAACACACAAAAACAAATAAAAACGACATCCTAAACGAACAGACACAATTCAAATCGCACGCATTATTCGAACACATCTCACCACACACACACAGCTTCAATCTTTCGAAACACTTTCTCGTCGCCAACAACAAGACGAGCAGCGCTACTAACGACAGCCTCTGATGAAGCCTTCTATAGGTGAAAGCCGGTTTAGGCTGTAAGGTAAAACTTTACGTTTTTACTTATAAAAAACATTGTGTTCCGAGTCGTCAATATTATAGTGATATTTACAATTTTGTTCTTTAATGTACTTTTTGTGTGAAATTGTGCGCGTGTGATAAACCTTATTCGCTATTTCTTACGCGTTAATAAACCCATGAACTTGAAACTTTGATAGTGGATTGTTTATGTAATTAGCTACAGTTTTTATATACTCTGAGGTTTCCAACTATTTTATAAATATGGTTTTTTATAGGGAAAAACTCAACTTTTAACTCTTATCAATGGTTGAGTAATAAAATTTTTAGATAAAATCAATGCAAGCTCTTGCTAATTTATACGAACCATTGCATGTAATTCGTATATCTTTTGTTAATATCAACCAAGTGACCACTAATTGACCAATCAGAAAACACCAATTTCAGTTAGATTCGTACTTTGTGGGCTACGCTTCGGGACAGTTCATCGATAGCATTCGCCGTGTGAACGTATGTCCGTTCGACGAGACTTTTTCTCGTATGGACTTATAGAACTCTATAATTACAATACAACTTGGAACTCTTTGCGTAAAGAACCAAGCTGGTTAACAACCTCAGTAAATAATTATATTATAATAAAGTGCTTTCCGCGGTAGTAAAGATATCCGCATAGGGAGTTACTGAACACCTCAAGCTTTCACGGAAGGTGTAAGCTCAATACACCGCTTTTAAAATAATTACCTAAATCATCCTGAGAGCTAATAACAATTAACGTTGTAAATTAATAATAACTTTTGCGAGCGAGAACGGTAATTATTGTGAGAGTGGCAATTGGTGTGTAAAATTTATTTGGTGTTAGCAGTTCGACGGAATCGTCAGCGAGACGTGCAGAGGAATCGCCGCTGGAGCAACCCCCCGACGAAGAGGACGCCAGGAAGAGAGCGACGCCAAGAGGAGGAACGCACATCCGGAGGACGTATCAGCTAGTGTAACGGATATTCATCTAACAAGTAAAATCGAGTTAATCGAACAATATAAACTTTATTCAACATACGTATATAAAATGCATGACACTTATGTAATTTAATATACAGTATATAAACTATTATTTCTTGTGTGTAATAAATAATTCTTCATTACCTCCAATATAGACTTGTTTGTAATTTCTTCACATACACATTATCCTATGCGAAATTATAATCTGTATTGTTGCAATATATATACATAAATACAACATAGTGTTAATTGGTTATGTCTGGGAATTTATGTCCTGTGTTTATTGCATGTGTGACCAAATTAGATTTATATATTTCTGGTTTTTTGTAGGCGTTTGATGTTCAAAATAACGTTTTTTTATTTGTTTTTTGTTTTCCCTATGTAACATTTATTATGACACTGACAAAACACATACGACACAAAGGCACCATAATGAGCATATGGGAAAATTTACAAACGTACAAACACAAAACAGACTAATCCGTGAACAAATACAAATCAATACAAAACATGACACAATTTTCAAAGCACTGAACATCGAAAATACTCCAAAAACTAATATATACACCACAACCACACACAATAACACCAGTATAAAATACCAAAAATCAACACGAAGCTATAACAACAACCAACCAAAACACAAGTACTCCACAAGACATAAAATCAGGAAGGCTGAAGATGGGAACAATACGCTTTCCGAAACATGTACCAAATAAGGGAATTTATTCCCCTATTATTTTCGTCTCCTAAACTCCGGAATTCCTTTTTTCCTTCCGTCCATCCTCATCATATGGCCAAACGGAATACTGCTGCAGTGCTCTTCTCCCATTATTTTTAAAACTAACTCCAGTGACGACAGTTGTAAACAGCTCGCTTGTGAATGTATGTGCGCGCGCGCGCGTGTTCAATCACGTGTGTACTAGAAGAAGAGTAGTCGAGATTGCGATCTCCAAACAGTACTTTATATTTGTGTTATTATAGGATCATAAAAAGTACAGAGAGAGGGTGTGCGGTATGGCGAAAGCCACGCTATATTTCAGAACAATATTTATTACAGTTTAAACGGCAGACCTGTCGCCGTGACACTGCATCAAGCTGACATATTGCTATACCATGGTTAACGGCCTTATGGGTTCATGTCAAAGGTCATACATACGTGTTGATCGATACTGTTATTTAATAGGTGTGCCGACGCACGGTTTAAATCGGAATACCTCGGCCTGAATTTAATTTGAATCGGCGCCACCGCGACTTGTTTTAAAATTTGTCAGTGCGCTACGCTTGCTGGATCGTCGGTCAAGGTCCCTGTGGCAGCGGCGCCAACTATTGATATTACGTGCGGCGAAGAAATTTAGTAATCTATATCAGCTGTTTACCGTGACTTTGCAATTCGCTAACGTTAGCTGGGTGCTATGCACAAGTCTTCCATTTTCATTTCTACCCCATTCTTGCTGATGTGAAGAACTGGTGCGGCGATGACGTTATTTATCTTTCTCATGCATTCTTGAAATGCTAAAGCGTCCCAGATAATTATCTTATAAAACTATTATTCAATAAAGAAGGGGCATGTGTTTAATTAAATAGGGAATGTTACCCTTTGCAACTTAATTGTATGTTTGTTGAGCGTGGATGGGTGTTACTTCCGGCAGAGATGTGAGAACGTGCTGATAAAGTTTGACTACTTCAGAACTTAAAAGATTTAAATTGAATTAATAACCCACAAGGTAACTAGTACAGTAGAACATGAAGGTTAGACCAGACAAATCTTTGTAAACTTAATGTAATGTAGACGTTTTGAATACTTATATGTATTGATAGAAACTGTAATGGTAGACTCACAAGATCATTCTTGATATTGAACCATATTGCCGGCAACTAAAAGTCAATTTGTGTAATTGGTGATCGATGTGCGTGAGTGGTAAAAGAGATTGTAAGACGAGAAATATATCGGGGTTGATGAAGTCTGATAGCATATTATAATTAACATTTATTATTAGGGTCCTCGCCCACTAGCCGAGAGTGATGGATTCCGATGTGGAAAACTAGATCTTCTCCACTGGCGGAGCAACACACCTAAGCTCCAAGGCCGTCGGGCCGACAGAGAAACGCATGCTTTC
Organism: Magicicada septendecula; assembly: GCA_034769895.1. Lineage (NCBI taxonomy): Eukaryota > Metazoa > Arthropoda > Insecta > Hemiptera > Cicadidae > Magicicada > Magicicada septendecula. The sequence goes on from CM068367.1 coordinate 1,402,264,658, forward strand.
AGATCAAATTCACATCAACCCAGCGCATGACGAATTCTTTAACACAGTTCAACACCCTCGCCTTGCGTACATCATCTACCTTCAGATCACAGGTGGGATCAAACTAATTACTTATTTAAACACAACTTAGAGACAGCAGTGGACACCTGTGATGTTAAAAAGAGACATTTTGTTAGACGAATTCGCCGCATGCGAATCAGTTATTCATGTTCTTGATTGTTGACTTTATAATTCTTTAATTATACTGTATCAGTACTTAATCTAAATACGAATTGAATACAAGTATATTGCCGTCTAAAAAGGCGTGTTCACACCTCAATAGTTATAACTTAATTAAACAAGGTCTTGCACAGACAAGTCTGGCTCTGCCATTATGCAGTGGGTTGTAATCATACTACTCTAGTAGATTCTGTTTAAATGCAATTGATCATGGATAGGTAAATGGATCCTTAATGTAATTGTTAGAAAATATATGTGATGAATTGAGTAGTAATTCCAAGTTGTAATTAAAATTTGTGAAGGCATTTTATACATGTACTGTTAGAAATGATTGTATCAGCTGAGGTCATGTTCATGCAAGACTTACCTTGTTCTTTAATTTAACGTTGTGTCTATATTGTACGAAGGGTCTATAACAACATAATAATTTATTAACGCATGCATTTATGTATTTCTATATATATATATTTTAATGATGTAACTAAATATTCAGAGCAACTGGTACTTAGAAATTTTTTATATAGCTTGGTGATGTATTGAAATAGCCAGAGCTACTGTGACATTACTATTTAATTGTAAATCTCATCTCAATTACTTGAGCAGGTTGTTAACAACATTTCACATACATACTTATATATTTTGATTATGCTCTGAAGTGCTGTTAACTTACTATCACAATGTAAAGACTTGGCGATTAAACACTAATAAAAATTGTTGATGTTGAAACCATCGTTTTAATTGCAAGTTCTGTCACCATGGGCCCCGCATATTTTATCTTCCGTCTAGACCATGCGTCTGGTTTTAAATTTTAAGTGACGCCCCTCAAAAAAAAAAAAAAAAAATCTACAAAATTTTGGGGGACGTTTCATAGGAGCGTGACGTCTTTACTCCTGTTAAGTACGAGGTTTGATAAGAAAATTCATGCAATTTTGCAGTTTCCACCATCACAAGTGTCCAATTAAAAAAGTGTTTTATGTGATGTTGATACACATGTTAATGACAATTGTCTAAACTTTTAGCCCTATTCCATGCATAGTTCAGATTTCACAGCTAATTGAGTAACTCGTCCCTAGATGTATTAGGGGATTTGTTGTCATTCTACAACACCTTCTATAATACCTTCTATTGCATTCTATAATACCTTCGTCTTACTTTGATATATTTTAAAATTGTATATCCCACATACGAGGTTCAAGTGGTACATCGACTGCTGCAGAGTATCTTTGGTCTTCTGGAGTATCACCTGGTCATCACCGAATAACAGAGTATTTGGTGGCAGGATGCAAGTTTATCACTGGATTGTCTTCAACTTTCCACTGTCTGATCATCATATCTCCAAGTATATATTAAACAATGTAGGTGAAACACTGCACCCTAGCCTGACACCTTTTAAAACCAAACGTTTCGTCCATAATACGACGAGGCAGCACCTCAGTGACATCATAATTTTCAATGTACTGGAACCTGCATGCCCCAATATGTATTTCTCCAGAAGTCCATTTCCACTGTTCAGAGCCTTCGGGACTTTCTAACATTTATCCCCATAATTTTAGAGGAATAGGTGACTATAGTTTCTAAAACATTAGAATAAATCAACTTTTTAGTTTTACGGATTGTAGGCCTATTCTTGCACTAATGCACCAACTTCAGCTGCCCTATCACCATAGTGCCTTGTTTCATTTTGCAGCTGATGTCTTCATTACTTCTACCGTCGTTTGATAATGCCACCCCAAGACAGCCAACAAAAATGTACTATATTTTTATAATAAGCGGATTGAACGTCATATCGGCTTCTTCACCTCCAATCACCAGCTGTTCATTTTTACAAAAATTAACATCGAGCCCCCAAGACTATTACATTCTCCTTAGACTATGTAAACTTTATTCGTTGTATGAAGATTTTTTTTGTTACAATATTATCGTTTTTGTATTTTCTGATGAACGTAAAATTTTAATCTGATCTGCTGTAGATACAAGGTAAATATTTATGACGATGGGGTTATGAAGGCCGCGCACACTTTCAAAAAGATTGACGCGCGCGCGCGCGCGGTCCAACTCTGTTGAGATTCACACGGCAAATGCAATCACACGTCCTCCGTTGGGGACACACACGGTTCCGGGAAAAACTGAAATCTCAACACGATATTTCTTCATATTTGTATATTTACCCCCGAGAGACGTACGAGGAATACACGGTCGAGTCTCTCTCTCTCTCTCTGCTACGCTGTTTCGTGTTTGTGAAATTGAAGAACTTGGTAGAAAATATTGATTTCATCGCCATAATTCCATCGAGTAGTCGCTTACTGTGTAGCAACTACCGGCGTTTTGTACGTTTATGCAATATTTGCTTCACATACTTTTCACTATTCTCAGAGGTATATTGCAGTATATGGTAGCAACGTTTTCTAATTGGATCTGAGTACTAAACAGATGCTATTAGTAACGGAAATGTGCTTCTGCAGAGGACTAGTAGTGTCCTACTGAAGTATAATTGTCTTCTTGCTTCAGTAGCAAAGTAAAATAAACTAAATTGAAGCTGCGTTGCCCGAATAAGGAACTTAAAAGTTCAAGTCACTCGAGACTTTATTAAAACTCAAATAAAATATACAAAACTTGAATCTAGTAAACCGCTGCTTTAATAAGCTCACAAACGAGTCTTAGTACACTATTACTACCACAGTAAAGTTTGATTTGAACGTTTTACAGGGGACTTCAAAGAAAAAGCGTATAAGTGTAAGGACACTTTAGAATAATTATAGTTAATTACGGAGGCTATCACACCCAGAGTCGATACCAAAAAAATTATAAATTACCAGGTTATTGGGCCGTGGTCGATTGCTGGATGATTGCGACATTTCTTCTCTATATTTATTTCTACCACCCACCGGAATCCTTCTTCAGTAGCAAAAATATTCGAAAAGGGATGGTAGACGGAACATACCCCTGGTGAGGTATAAGCAATGGTAAAGGTACTAAGGGTGCTATTTTCTAAACGTACAAAGTACTAATGTGGAATGTGGAAAACACAATATTTGTGTATAGGAGAGGACACGACCGACATAGTATTGGAAAGCGGTGAAATTGTAGCAAAATGTGAGAATTACAAATATCTTGGAATAAATTTTAACAAGGAAAGGACAGACGATACAGAAATAAAGGTAGAGTAAACAAAGCAAGAACAATAATTAAGTCCCTAAATGGAATACTGTGTAGTACCGAACTAGGAAAACAAAGGAAAATGAGAATGTACAACACAATGATTAAGAGCACATTAGTATATGGGTCTGAGACATGGAGAATAAAAGAACATCTAAAAAGATAGAAGCCACAGAAATGGACGCCTTAAGAAGGATATGTAGAACATCAAAATTAGAACGGGTCAGAAACAGAACAATTAAGCAACAAATTAATATAAAAGAAACTGTTTTAGAACACATCGAGAAAAAACAATTAATTTGGTATGGGCACGTGCAGAGAATGGGGGAGGAGAGGTTGCCAAAGAGAGTGATGAAATGGATACCACAGGAAAGCAGAAAAAGGGGAAGGCCAAAAGTAACATGGATACAGGGTGTAAGGAGATCAATGAGTGTACGAGGTCTAACCGAAGAAAACTGCAACGACAGGAGATATTGGCAATTAGGCATCGGATAACGTCGCAGGACGTTTTAACCCGAATATATATATATAAAGTACAAAGTACTAACCGTTTCATATGTAAAAATGTCAAAAATATTTACAGTTACAATTTTATCTACGTTTAGAAATGTGACGTATTAATGTCGAGATTTAATAAATTTGACTGCATGTTGAGTTGAGAATATATTGTCTTCTTGTCACTCCTCCCTTTCAGCTGTCAACATAGATATAGGTGAATACAGCGCGCTGTACTTATAATAAAACTCTACGACCTTCTTCTGCCCTATGACTCTCGCTTACGGCGGCGCTGGCATTTCAATCTTGTCGCCTGTGATTTACGACTAACACCATTTCGGAAGCGGTGCTTCTCTCACAGTCACTTTCGATTCCAAAAATCTGTGTAACTGTGTCATTCATTTCCTTGTTTAGTGATTGAACTGTCGTTGTTGGATCCAATAAACGTCTCTCAGATTTTAAAATGTGTCTTATTTTTTCCACCATATAAAGACTGTACTTCCTATTATAGCGCCGTCCCCCGACATGAGCTGGCAATCATTTCGCCTACACATATCTTCAATATAGCCCATGATCATCATGTTTTTCTGCTCAAGGACAGATCTCCAAAGGCATGTTACCTCCATGCTTTCCCATCCCGGCCTAGTTGCTTCATTCTTGATATGACATCTACAAATCGTCTATCATCTGGTCTCTCCTCTGTTCTATACTTCGCTTTCCATTTACACTCTTTAGTGTTTGTACAACACATTACCTAGTGTTTGCCGCATACAGTGTTTCAACAAATTTCTCTTCCTCTCTTTCATTATATTTAACACTCTTCTCTTCTCTCTCTTCTCTCCGCATCTCTCATTCGTTACCCTATCTAGGCTCCAGGAAATCACATCATTCTCCATATCCAACAGCCGATCCGATTCTCTGGCCTCCTCGTCTTACAACATAGCTCCTGCAGCCAACATCATACATGATTTGCTGGATATATTGTAAACAAAGTCTTCCTCTGCAGCTATTTCCTTTTGCAATCCCTCCAGTACAGCTTAGAATAAGTCCTCGTGCCTTTATGTCCTATTTCTCCACCCCTCGTAGATTTTACATCCTTCCAAAAGCCGTTATGTTCTAATTGTCTTCGAAAGATCTCTTTGTATGTCACAGTACCTGTCCATCTAATCCTATTCATTTTTCTGTAGCAAATTGACCAAACAAAATTAATTTCATTTTCTCTCCCTTTATTATCGTCCAGGTGTCACACCCGTACAAGGTGACACTCCAATCAATGCACTCAGTAGCCTCTTCTTTCTATCCAGCTGATGTTATTAGTTGTGAACAAACAGTTTTATTGTTGAGTGAAATTTTTTCTTTGGCGCTCTTGCATTTTAATCCCTATTGCCTCTTCTGTCTTTGGTAATTCTGCTTCTTAAGTATTTGAACTCTTTTAGATCCTTCAGTGTCACAATTCATTATTATCCACACTGTAGACTTCCCTTCTTTGTCAAAAACCATTATAGATTTGAACAGTCGCTTAGGGGTGCACAGTGGACAAACTTTTCATTCATTTCTCGCACGCGTAGAACAGTCTTGTACAGTGTTTTGTACTAGTAACGTCGGCAGCAACAAGGCTGGCGAGAACAGTACAACAATGGTAGAGTCGCTGTGAACCGACAGCATTCGACAGAGAGAAACAACGTCTAAATGAGGTACCAAACTGTTGTCACGTTGTCTCGCCTCTTTCTCTCTCTGGACACATTACTCTTCACTTTTAAGTGGGAGTAACTCATTCGCAGGGCTAGCGCAGCTCAACGCTTAAGAAAGTCTGTCAGGTTTCTACATTAGTTTTTCCTTTACTAATCCTCACATTGGATTCACTTCCCGTAACATTCTCCTAAATCTTTTCTATTATAGCTTTAAGACCAATCGTAAAAAAATGCTTTAAAAAATCAATCTTTCTGCTTTCAATGCCATTAACCAGTTTTCATCTTCTTTGTTCACCATTCGTTAGATTTCACTGTTCACAACTCTTTGAGAAGTCTTTGAAACCCTACAGTCTATCCCTGTCGTGTTTGTCGAATGTCACGTGTCTACTACAGAGTAAAATCGAACAGATTATCAACTCGTCATACAAATCTCAATCTTAGATTGGTGATCAGCGTTTTCATTTTTATAAATACACTGTTTATATAATCTTGTTTTAGTAGAACCTATAAGGGCCAAGATTGTCCTAGAGAACAAAACATTAGAACAGATGAGCCATTTTAAGTTTTAAAGTTGCGATTTTTCTCATAATTACAATAAGGATCTGCACCAAAATTAGGAGTTTTTAATAATATTATTTATGCAGTACAATAGGACAATGTCTGGAAAATAAAATAAGAAAAGATACCATCCTGAAATTTTATAATACCCATGCTTATGTACGCCAATGAAATCTGGGTTACAAAAAAGCCAAAGGGAATGAAGTTTCTAAGAAAAGTCAGATGGTGTTTCCGGGAAAAAATGAACAAACTAGTTAGAATAGAACTTCTAGTTTTCATTTTAAATTAAAAATCAAAGAAAACAGAGAAAACGCTTGAAAAGTATAGAAGAAAGAGATTAGACTTTTACGAATAAGAATATATAAAGCAAGAGGAAGAAGAACCATAGATCGACCGCGAAAAAGATAAGAAGCTATTTTACCGAGGTAACGCTGTTAATCTTACGCTCAACTCCCAACCTGGCGAATCGGAAGTATGGAGTCTCCGTCTCCTGGGACAGCCGCTTCCACCATATCTTGCAGAGTTTGTCCTATCCTTGCTTTTAGATCGAAGTTTCCTTCTTGTAACCACTGAGCATCCTACCTCTCACCACAGATCAGTGGGTTCCAACTGTTCGACCTCAAAAGGTAGGCTCTCTTCCGCCAGCTCCACCAAACCGACGAACCTCTATCTCCGCCTTGGCTGGCGTTGACCTTTCCATCCGTAACACTGGACAAGGGTAAAGCGTTAAACGCCGCATATCTGGGTCATCAACGGAACTTAGCCATCGACATATTTGTCGGGGCCACCCCCGCACCTGCCGAGAATTACCTAGGTGGAATAGAGGCGATGCTTATGGCTTCCCTTAGGTGTCTGTAGGTGGAGACAAGTGGCGGAAGACAGAAGAGCATGGGGGCGTGTTGCAGAAGGAGCCCAAACAGTACACAGGCTGTAGAGCTGAGGATGCATGGATTGGATACTCAATAGTGAATTACGAATAATAATACACAATAATATATCAATTACAATACAAATATACACAAAAAATGAAAGATGTACACAGAAAATACAATAAAGTTCTCCAAAGCTTCGTTTCAGAACCCACTGTTGTGGAAAACTAGACTGTTTTTTGTTATTAGAGTTTTGTGAAAACTAACCGAAAGATATATATACGTTTGTGGTAACGGCGAACATATATTTTGTTGTTACATTTTCTTTTGGGTGAGGGTTTCAGTCGGTTTGTAAACCTGTCTACTCACTACCACCGGGAGTAATACGAAGGAGAAACTCTTTGAACCGTGAAACAAGTGGAGACGCGAAGCGAAATGAGAAATATGGTTTTGGTTTGACAGCTGTCTCTATACTTATTGTATTGGAATTTAATGAAATTGTTATGTTTCACGTTTCTGTACACACTAGTAAAGCTCCCTCCCTGAGCTGCATAAGTCGCTCATTATTTCGAACAAAGTACGCGTAGATAAATTATATTAATAGAATATATTGGTAGACTATTTATGTTATTAGATAAGTTTTGATATTAGAAATCTTTCAGTTATCAGAAAAATTTCAAAAATCCAATTACACTACTTATTTTTGTTTAATAAAATAATAATTGTAGAACAGACAATCATACAATTAATTAACGATTCAAAACATTCAGATTTGTTACAGTAGGACGAGTATAGATAGATTGGTAACGAAACAAAGAAAGAACTTAAATAGAAATAGCAATGAAACACGCAGGGGTCAGACATACGTATCAACAGAATATACTAATTTTTTACCCAGTGCTCACAAATAACGTGTTCAAAAAGTATGACTATACAGATTCTTTTAAAGGGAATAACTGCATTTTAAAAGGTTTGAGACGGAGGTCCAGTAGACCAGTAGAAAGCCGTTCGGGGGTGCATAAAATAGAGTGCGAAGGCTGTAATAGTTTTTGTATTGGACAGACAGACAGAAAATTCTTGGATAGGTACAAAGAACATCTGTCTAAGGGTGACATTAGGAAATCGAACTTTCCTTCACATGTCATCAATTGTAACCATAATTATTCCGGTTTTCAAAAGAGTTTCAAACCACTGCATTTCTGCAAAAAGAGCAAACTATGGACGCATTGGAAGATTTTAAAATTTACAGAGCCTCCAAAACTCAAGGTGATCAGCTTCGTTAAAATCCAACGAGCTATATGATACAGCTATACAAGTGGTAGAACAATACGATAGATAATTGCGGTCACAGTATGGTGTATAATCGTTAGTCACTCGCAAGATACGTAGCGAAGCGCATCGTGAGATAACATCGTGGGTTGGGAGTCGCTTAAATAACGGGATGTGTGTGACTTTTATTAACTGACGTACTCCATGTGAGTGAACGTATTTTATCACCTGATTATAGGACTATAAGTCTCGAAACTCGTTGTGAATATTAAAAAAAGTAGTTGCAAGGAAGGGAACCTGGATACACAAGGTAATTTTAACAATTTAATTGTACATGCAACTTGGAGACGAAAACAACTACGTGTATTCAGATTTTTGGTAAAATTCCACTTGGTCTGAGACCCGGATGAAGAAATTCATAAAGAGTTTTATTTGCATATGCACCAAATAGAAAAGAAATAGTTCGAACGAAGATATAAGAAAGCTACTTTTATGGTTGCAAAAAGTAATTGCAGTTTGGCAGCGATATTCCTAATTTGGCAAAAGTCAATTACTCACAATCTAAGGTGTTGGGTTTTCATTCAAACAGGATTCTAGACGGCAGTTTTCCTAATGTGTTTGTCAACACAAGCCCACTAGACGAAGGGAAAGCCTTGGAAAACCTAGCAAACGTTGGTGACATGAATACAATTCATTTGGGACAGAAACAGTTGAAGCGGAACTCTAGGATATAAAAAGAAGAGACGAAAATACAGTATATTTTAATTAATAAATATATTTTTAATAAGTATTAATTACTATTTATATAGTGGCTGAGGTCTTGAGCTCTAGTTTAACACTGATATTCGTTCACTAATATAGTTGACCAACCGACACCCGTTCTATTTTTAGGCTTTGTAACAGACACTCGTAACCACGGTAAAAAAATAAAGTGGCAAAAAAAAAACATTTTTACAAGTCTATCCACTGAAACAACAAGTACGTTACACGTGGCAGTGATTGTCAATAAGAATATCTACGTGGCAACTGTTACCGAAATCATTATTGGAATACATATTCTTGTCTGATTAATTCCTGACAACAGAAAACGAAGCCTCACAGCGCTTCCGTAAATCACGACGCAGTAACATCGAAGGATAAAATTAAATAAAGTTACGTTGCATTGATTAATATTTATTTTACATGTTTTCCTTCAATATACATTTTTACAACAATTAATTGTGAACAATCCATTGTTTGAATCAAGCAACTGAACAGTTAATTGTTGCAATATGCAGTAATTAAATACATAGACAGCGGATATGTTACATTATATTAAATCACAAATATTTAAATCATTTATATTACGACATTATTTCCTTGTTCGCATAACACAACGGACACGAGCGCGCGTGTTTAGATTAAAAATAGTTTAAGTATGGTTTACGTGTGGGCGTGTATTTTGATTTAAATGCACGATGCTATATTATATTATTGACACGTATCGTATTAAATGTTTTCTTATTATATTTCGAGTTTGTATTACAGAATTTTTGGTCTTTAAATTTTTATAAATTACTATATTTTAAATTTAATTGTGTTTGATTACCTATTTACTTATTATTTTTATTTTTTTAAATATATAACTTTTTAAATATCCTTTATGTTCTTTTAAGTTTTTAATGTTTACACAATTAAAAAAATTATACAAAACTATTGATGTTATTTTCAATTAAATTAAATCTAAAAAAAATATAATGGAGAATAACCTTAATGGTGTAGGCCTATAAACAAATTTACTGACCAAACTGTTCAGAATATTATGTAGATCAAACAAAACTCTATGTATGCATATGTGTGTGTGTGTGTGTGTGTGTGTGTGTGTATGTGTGTGTGTGTGTGTGTGTGTGTGTGTGTGTGTGTGTGTGTGTGTGTGTGTGTGTGTGTGTGTGTGTGTGTGTGTGTGTGTGTGTGTGTGTGTGTGTGTGTGTGATTATTCAATTGATATTGCTATGTATAATCAGATATTCAAAATATTATGTAATAATCTATAACAGATTACTTCTCCAAGTGTATTTCAATTTTTATCAATATGTACAAAAACCCTGACGCACATTACACAAACAAATCTGTATCATCAAAGGTTTCAATGCAATTTCAATTTTTTTTTATGGTTTATTTAAAATATGAATTCACACTGAAACATCTAATAATTCAAATTTGGTCTATGAAACGTGTATCAGTTTTTTGTATAAATACTAACAAAATTATAAATGCACTTACAGAAGTAATCTGTTATTGAATAATAAGATAGAAATGCTGTAGTATACTCGAATAACAAGAGTTGTGATTGTGATACTTGAAAAGAATCTGTGTGTGTGTGTGTGTGTGTGTGTGTGTGTGTGTGTGTGTGTGTGTGTGTGTGTGTGTGTGTGTGTGTGTGTGTGTGTGTGTGTGTGTGTGTGTGTGTGTCAGAAACACACTATAAAAACATGCTTTTATGAAACCTAACATGTAACATGTATTTAGGGGCAGGTTGGATACACTGAAATACATTTCCGGCTTTAAATAATATTAAATTAATTAAATTAATTAAAACCGGTCTCAACACATGAAAGAGACTGTTTCTCATAAACAGTGTACGAGAAGAAGTATTTGGTACTTTTGGTTTGAACAAAATGACTTCATACGTTAAATCTTCGCACCACCTCTGTGTTGAATACCATTTTCCATGACTTCAACGTTATCGTGTTGAATAGTCTCAATAACTCTCATATAGTTATCGCTCAGTAGTCTTACTTCATGTTTCCTTGTAAACTTTTTGACATCATTCAACACACTAATTATGTAACGCGTTCCTTACCATTTTAGCTATTTATAGAAAAGAACAGATTGAATTTATTTTTTTTTTTTATTTTTCAAGGCGTTTCCTAGGCTAGACGTTAGATTCTCAATTTAGGAATCGCTTTTGTTGTCACTGGTAATGAGGATTGGGAGATTACAAGAAGTATTCTTAAGGCCAAGAACGGTTGGATGCCTCAGTGGAACTTGGTAGAGTAAGAACATTAGTAAAAAGAGAAAATATATATCTGTGATGTATTAGTTGAGATTAGTTTACTGTATGAAGCAGACACAATGCGCGTCAAAGAAAAAAAACAGAAAGAAATTACAGGCGGTAGAGATGAATGTGCTCTGGAAATCTCGCTAAGAATTTCTAGACGGACAGAATTTCAAATAAAGAAATTAGAAGAAAGATGGGTATAGAGGTAACTTTGTTTCAGGATATTGAAAGGAAACAGTTGATTTCGTACGGCCACGTCCAGAGGATGAGGGATGAGAGGCTTCCAAAGGAGTTGATGCAGTGAGTTCCTCCTATCGTCAGAAGTGGGGAAGACCGGGAAAATCCTGGAAAGAAGGCATATTAGGAGCCATGGGTGCACGATATCTCCAGGATAGAAGGTGGAATGATCGTATCATGTGGACATTAAGCATCGGACGACGTTGAAGGACGGTTTAACCCCCCTCTCTGTGTACACACGGACGCGCGCGCGCGCGCACACACACACACACACACACACACATTCACATTATCGTCATCATTTTCAAGGATTAAACCAAAGATTGTTTGTTCCGGTCTCAAATAACCAAAGATTAGAGCTGGTCGCTCCAGCGCTTCCTCAGACGTACCACACCTCTGCGTCCCCTCACCATATAGTTCCATGGTTCTTTGGGAATGCGGCAGTCGTCCATTCGGCAAAGATGTTTCCACTGGCCTGGTTTTCGTTAAAGTCCAATTCTCAGACCCATGAAGAAGTGTGGGAAGAGCCACCACCTTGTAAAGTTTTAGGCGTCCTCCTTTACTTGCTGACTTAAGGGTTCGCCTAATGGTCCCGCACATAAGGTTGAACTTATGCAACTTATTCACAACGTCGTTGCTTGCATTACAAGACAGACTGTAGCCCAGGTATTCAAAGTTGGTAACTTGTTCCAGGACATTACCATCTATAACAATTTTTGCCCGTATGGGATCAGTTCCACGAAAAGCCATCACCTTGTTCTTAAGTGTGGATATTTCCAGTCCAGAGTCTTTGCAGATTCGATTTAACAGATGTATACCCATCTGAAATCTGTTTTCCGAGTCCGACAGAATAACCTGATCGTCCGCAAACAACAAAATGTCAATTGTAGAGTGATTAATCCTAAAATGTTCTGGAAGACACATCTGTCAGTTTTGTTTTACATCGTCAGTATAACCATTCACATTATTCTTGTTATTTATATTTATAATAAATAATACTTTATATATTTAAAACAAGGATATCAATATAATATTATGTATAAAATTATACATTTCAAGTCTAATAACAACAGTAAATAAAATTAAAACTCTCAAAATATCGTAAATACAATAAAAACTACAACGCCCCCCTGAATCTAACCTAGTCAACAGGCGCTCACACAGAGAGAATTCCTTAATTAACTAGAGTTATTACTTCAAAGAGCGAGACGACGCTGGCGGCCATATTTGTTTGCCGGGCGGTACACGTGTGCCCAATAAAAATAGACTCAAAATAACAGTATTGCTTTGGTTTTGACCCCATTAATGTGTTTACGGGAAAATTGCTTCCATCTAGGCTAAAACTAATCACTGAATATTTTGTTATCTGCGGTTTTCTGTTGCGTGGGTTGCCCACGTGAAGGAAAATATTTGTCTGTAATTTTTTTACAAACACTAACGGTATAGAGGTGAGAGCCATATGGCGTCCCCGGATCCTCCTTAATAACTAAGAATTTTACGTCATTAGAAAAAAAGACATTGAGACCAAAAGACATTATACATTTACTTTATGAACCTAAACTCCTGTTCGCCTATTTAAAATATATTGGACAAAAAAGGGCGGATCTCCCCTTGAGTATAGGTCAGAAATATCTGTTGTGATCGCGAACTAAGATTCTACAGATAAAATTGCAAAATTTGTAACGGGGACCATGGCTCAGATTAGTGTAATTTTCAAAAATTGTATTGCTTAAAGCAGAGTAAAATGTATAGCCTACACAATAGAATTTTGCTGTAACGAATAAGAGATTTTAAATTTAAAAAAAAACTACTAGTCCTTTATAGAAATGTATTTACGAGGTTTTAAAATTTGTTCGCATACGTTAAGAATTGAGGTCTCTGGAAAATTTTGAACACGGTAATGTTTTTCTGTACCATTGTTCGTAGCAAGAAATGTTTTTACGTGTCGCCGGCGAACATTAATCAGCAACTAACAAAAGTGCCGTAACGAACAGCAAAGGGGTTGGGGAGGGGACCATTAAGCACGCAACACAAAGACAATGCACTATCGACGTAATTCGATTCTTCAATCTATCAGCGGGCGGTAACAATGGCTATTGTTAGTTCCATTGTTGCACATGCGCCATTGTTATGCAATCACGGTTTCGGCGGTAAGCAATAGCCGTAACGCACTAGCGTCATTGTTGCAGCTGAAAACCCGTAATGAACTGAATCGACATGTTTTCTTTGGCTACGTTACCATGTCCGACTCTGTTCGAAACGCATATATGCAAAATAAGAATTATGAATAAAATTTATCCATCTTATCTGAGGTAATTTATAAAATACAGAAGTAACAGAAAAAAGACGCTTACCAAAACAGATTATGTAGAATCACGCAGGAAACAACAAATAACACATTTAAATTTATTAAAATCAGCAAAGAATTCTAGAAATAGAGAAGAAAGAAAGGACCGCGGGGCAGAAAGTATGAGGAAACGAGTTTACTTTCATCATCATCTTCACAACACGGCACTGGCAAGGTGCTGCTTGTTCCGTCTTCAAACATCCTCTAGCCATCTCTTCCTGGGTCTACCCACACACCTGTGTCATATAGGTTTGTATTTCCTGACTTGTTCGGCCAGACTGAAATCTGAAATTTTGTTAAGTGTTCTTTCCACCGTTATTTGTAATCTTTTAATTTTTCATTCAAATTAAAAACTTGTAACTCTTCTCTTATGTCCTCATTCTTTATAAGGTCAAGTTTACAACACCTTGTAACTCCTCTTTATAACGCTTTTCCGAGGCCTGTATTTTACTGTCTTGTTTCTTGGATGCTGTCCAAAATTCACACCCCCGTAGAATAGCACAGGGACTGCCATAAATTTATAGAACTTTAATTTTGTATCTCGACTACGGAAAAATTACCGAGTTCCTGCTGAACAAAATGATTGCTAAGGAGATTTTTAGTAGTAGTAGTAGTAGTAGTAAGTAGACTTTAGTGCAACCCTGAACATATCGAAAGATCTTCTTTCCCACAAACTGAATACGGTTTATATCAGCTGCCTAATTATACATATATGACACTGAATAATTGTAAATCATAATTTATGTCCAGTAATGGTTCTTTGTTTTGGTCAAAACAACAGAACACTCACCTTTGTTCAACCGTTTGTCTGGAGTTTTTCTAGTTGTCCCCTTTATCGTACACTACCTTTGGCATCCAGTCGTCTCTCACATATCAACACTTAAAGAAAATTCACAGTTCAAATCTAACATCTCAAGCTGCCGTAACTGTTGAAACAATTGTCAGAAAAATAAAAATCACTCGTAGAACTATACCAAGTGTGTATTTACTAAATTAAAATATTAATAAAATATACTACCAAGTGCCGAGCCACCGTTCGATCGGTGAAATTATAAATAAGTTATAAAAATTTGTATATTTTTTCCTTAGTACGGTACTGTGATTTTATTAATGTTTACAACAAAGCAGGGGAAACAATAAAGACGACTGAAACTCAAATACTGTCTCAATAAATGGAATTTCTACGAAAGTTGAAGCGGTTTAGTCGTCGGGACAGAGTAAGGAACGACAATATACAGGGACTCTTAAAAATATACAGCCTTCGTGAACGCTTTCAACGGAATCGACAGCGATACAACGAGCGAACAGAAGTTGAGCACTCAAAGCAAGTGGAAGACGAAGCTTAGCTAGACCGCGGAACAAATGGATATCGAAACAGGCTCCAAAACTAATAGGCTCACGTGAAATATCAGTTATGAGGATAACAAATTTTCTTTAGTAGTCTGAAATCCTAGTCGGATGTGGGATCCACATTCCAGTATCCCACCCGGGAGACGACGGTCACTTCCAGAAGGCGACTGGAGTTTAGGGCTCTACCTACACGTACACTCTCACACACGTACACGCCATGAGGACTGCCAACAATGAGTCACATGTTACACGTATTCTTACGCATAATCGACTGTTTGAGGCAGGAAATTGTTGCACAATAGGGGAACCGGAAGTGAAATTTGCAGCTGTAGCCATCTGTAATATTTGTCGCTCAATAAGAGGGACAGTTGTAAAGTTCGCGGGGCGACATCTATAGCTCAGTGGCAGAGCTAAAATCTTTCGTGTGCCGCAAGACGTATATTTCGTGTAAACATCTGTTAAATTTTCCAGATGTATTTGTCAATTTATTCACTTTTAACCAGCTGTTTGGAATTTTCCTGTCACGCGTGGTTTTAAAATGCACAAAATCAAACATCGTGTTGTGATGAATTCTCTGTTAAAACGTTTTATCCCCAATGAAAAACCAAAACGAAATTGTAAATGTGTTGGGAAATGCTGCATCTTCAGAAACAACGGTAAGTGAGGGCACACTCGAGTTTAAACGTGGTCGTACAAGCACTGAAGACGATCCCAGCAGTGGACGTCCAAAAAGTGCAACAAACAATGGCATTATTGAAAAAATTTCATAGGGTGTTGGAAGACCGCAGATTGAGGAGTGGATAACGTTGCTGAAATCATAGGCATCTCATATGAGCGTGTGCATCATACTTTAACTCAAGAAGCTTGTGTGAAAAAGCATTCTGCAAGATGGCTGCCGCATCTGGAGTTGTTGCATTTTATGGGCGTCCAGTGCGACCACGTTTTCAACGCTCGTACGACCACGTTTAAACTCAAGTGCCTACTTAAAAACCGTTGGTTTTGAAGTCGCAGCATCGCCTGACACATTTGCAATTTCGTTTTGAATTTCCATTAGCGCTAAAACAGTTTTAACAAAGAATCACACTACGATGTTTGATTTTGTCGAAACACGCACGACAAGTCAATTTTGAACAGCTTCTAAACAATGAATAAATTGACAGATAGATTTGGAAATTAACAGGAGTTCACATAAAATACAAATCTTGCAGCACACGAAAATTTTTAGTTTTACCGCTAAGCTACAGTGGAGCTCGGCGAACTTTTCAACTGACCCTCGTATTTGTCACATTACCGGCAGGGGTTATACAGCCCACCTTCGCTGTTCTTCAAGTAAACAACTTTGGGTACTTCAGCGCTGTGCGTTGTGTAAACATCTCTTCCTGTCATTATCTCGTTGTACATAATTACTATCTGTTAATTCGTATTTTATATACAATAATACGTTTCTATAATAATAATAATAATAATAACAATAATAATAATTTTTCTGGTGAAGGGTTTATTAGGATCGGTCAAAAAATATAACACAAATTTTAAATTATTTGTGTTTCGACGATATTTATTGTCATCATCAAGACCTGTGTAGAATACAAAAGAAAATGTCAAACACAACAGATCAGTTCTTTGAGTGAACGTGTATGTGTATGTGAGTGTGTGTGTGCGCGCTCGCGCGTATTTGATTTGATGGGTATATGTATTTGACATGTATAAACGTTTTCTGTACAAATTCTAATACATAATTGTTGATTACTGCTTTTATAAATAATTACAGTTACCATTATATTATGAGTTATTTTAAATTGTAATATTGTATAAATTATGTTCTGGGATATTATAATTTATCGTTTTATTTAAGGAAAACATTTGATAATGTAAAACAAACTTTTTCAGCTGCTTCACATACACAAGGATACACACATACGCACGCGCCCACACACACACTCACATCCACACACACGTTCACTCAAATAATATTGATCTATTGTGTTTGACATTTTCTTTTGTATTCATACAGAGATCCTGTTGATGACAATAAATATTGTCGAAACGTCGACACAAATAATTTAAAATTTGTGTTATACTTTTTGACCGATCCTCACAGACCCTTCTCCGGAAAATATCATTTATTGACGGTCACTACAAATTTAATAATAATAATAATAATGATAATATATCAATATTATAATAACTATGTGATTTATAATATAGTTTTGTTTAAACAGAAACTCCATCATGATTAAATGTATTTTCATCATAATCGTAGAGGAGAACGTATTCCGAAATATGGACAGAAGTCAGTGGAACTTCCCACCATCACTGCGAAGCCCGAACTTAACTGCCGAATACAGCGCTTCCAAGAGCTGCGAGCTCTTATGCTGATTACTTAACCCAATTTAATTAAACGCTACCTGAAGTTCTGTTGAAAACAAATCTAAACTAGATCTAAACTGGACAAAGCTACGATGTACGTACATTACTCGTTATATTTACCAAGTTTTTGTTATGACTGATACAATTTTATTAATAAAATTGTATTAGTGTTTATAATTACACAGAGAAGTAACATTGTTACAAACCGCTACAGGAAAAAATTATTGATTAACATTTTACAGTAAATTTAATGGTAGTATTTGATAATACCTTATAATTTTGCGTTGACTACACACAGCCGCGCTAGTATGTGTGTAAACATTGTTTTTATTTTATATTCATGTTGAAACTGGTACCCAAGTCACTTAATCGAATTAATAAATCAATTTACCTTTCAATAATCCGCCGTGTGACTTCTTATAGAACTCTACTATAACGCTTTTCGGAGACTATGCTCCATCTTCAGATAGTAAAATGAAATGAAACTGTCACTCTTACGCGATCGTTAATTAATAAAATAATATCCACGAAACCGAAACATCGAAGCATGATAATGTTTTCAGGCTTTTGAAACGTATAATGTGGATAAACTGCAGACTCTCCTGTTCAGCATTGTTCTATGTTGATATTTACAATATAACAAACATTATCATGTTAAAACGACAGACACCGAAGATTTCTAGACTGTGGGGAATCGAAAGTGTGGAAAAAATGTAGTGTTAACATCACCTGGAGCGTTACATTTTTCGATGACGTTACATATTTTGCATCACGCATTTTGTGGAATGACCCCCAGCCTAAAAACATTATAATGTTAAAAATTCCAGATTAGCGCTTTCCTGCTTCACATCTATCATCAGATCGGAAACATACGATAACGGAACAAGACAATGCATTTATACCTCTACTTGCCCTACACCGCGTACTCATTTTCGTAAACAAGCCTTGAAGGTAACAGGATAACAGCCAAAAGTTAAAGGCTGTTTACGAAATTCTGTACACGCTGTAGGGAAAATAGAAGGTATAAATGCATTGTCTCGTTCCATTATTGTATACTTCCCATCTGACGGTGAGCAGTGAAGCTTGAAAGCGCTAATCGGGAATTTGTAATTCCATGTTCCATATGGAAATGGAAGTATGGTGATGGCGAAAAAAATCGTGTTCGAGATAACGGCTGATTCTGATTGCGCTACCCTCAAAACATGAAGGAAAGTCATTTTCGAAAAGTGTCTGTGTGTGCGTCTGTGTGTCTGTGTGTAGACTTTTTTCTATGGCAAACGATAACTGCCGCACATTCAAACAGAATCAAATAATTTTTGCATACATTCGTGAATTGTAGAGGACTCAAGGCTTGTTAATTTTAGTGAAGATCGGTTAAGGGAAAGGGGTAGTTTACCAGCAACATTTTATGTTTTAACAAGAGTAAAGTACTTAATTTTGATAAATAAAGTATCCTGATAAGAAGATCATAATAATCCTCTGTAGAAACGTAGATGAAATATCTATAAATAAAGAGGCTAGTTGAACGGTGTGGGGGTACTTTTCTATAAATGAAAATTATAGTTGAAGGGGGAGGGGATAATTTTTTATGTGTAGTACTTTATCGGCAACAAAGAAGTAGTTTATTGTTAAATTCCTTCCCGGGCTGTTTTGGCCGTGGTCCAATGTTTTCTGCAAAACCAACGTTTCGGCAGCGTCATCGACTGCCATCATCAATGAAAATCGAGTGCGCTAACTTGAGATGGTATACGTTAGTGATCACAGTACTGAGGTTAAGGTTGAAGAAAGAAATAGTTTGTATGGTAATATTCCATTTCGAAAATGATTTTAAATATACAGTGCGTCTTAGAACATGGAAGTAATGTATAGTCCTCCATACCGATATTTCTATAGTGGTATGCAACAGCGTTATTACTGTCTGACTAGTGAAACTGCTACATATTCCTGAAGATTATATTTTATTTTTTTATTCATATCCCCACTTGTATATCATGTTTACCATCGTTGTTTTCAGTCTTTAAATTATTATTTAAAAATGGTAAGTACTTCATGATTCCACTCATTAAGTGGTAAGTTGTAATTGCACAAAACCATTCCCAGTTGGTGAGTTATTCCATCAGACAAGGAGCGTAATGTATATAAAATCTAGATGTACTTACAGATCACTAGAAGCGATTACTATACGGCAATATAACACACGTACCTGAAAATAAAGAAAGAAATCGATTGAATATGTTAAAATTCAGAAATATTAAATTATGTTTCTTATATTTTAAAGCAAATGTATAACTAAAAAAATAAACAACCATTATGTATACGAGGTTTAAAAAAAAAAAAAAAAAAAAAAAAAAAAAAAAAAAAAAAGAACTCCAGACTCAACGAGACATTGAAAAATGCTTGCCATTAAGAAGAAATTAAAAAATGATCGAGGTTTTCAGGAAAAACCTAAGAAGAGGACAGGTACCATCTGTACTGACGAAAGGAGGGAGAGACATCGATCAAGAATGAAGGAGACGTGGGAGATGAGGAAGAGAGAGGAGGAAAAGGGAGGAATCAGATGAACCAAACGTACTCCACAGTCTCATATGCAAAAAAAAACCATTGTGAGTACTGATGTCACTGGAAACTAGGAAATAATTCATAAAATGTGCGTTTAGAGCATAACGTTCAGAAAGCTTGACTCTAAGGAAACTGTAACAGAGTTACCTCAAAGCTTTTGACATCTGGTGCTGGAGGAGGGCCTTAAGACTACGTGGACAGAAAGAGTGCCGAATACTGTGGTTTTGAAGAGAGTGGGTGATAAAAGAATTCTGATTACAACAATTGCGGAAAGATAAAACTATATAGTTTGTCACCTGCTACACCATTCAAAGTGGTTCACCGCCCTGATCGAGAAAATGATTGAGCGATGTAGTGGGAGGGGAAGCCTAGACAAGAGTATATAGATGAGGTAAAAGTAGAAAGAAGGTATGTGTTAATCAAGAGACAGTTTTCCGAACGGAAGAAATTGCAAGACCACCAGACTATGGACTGAGGAGGAGGAGGAGAAAGTCTAGCGCCAATGTTTATACACCTCTAAGTGAGGCACCCACCTTGCTCACAGTTTTCTCGCATTAAGTTAAAATATCATACATAGGCTTACGTGATATTCCTACAGATTCCTATGATCTCAGCAATCAGATCAGAAATTACTTTGTTGCACTACTATATAACAAATTCCTGATTAACGCTTTTGAGCCTGACAGCTCTACATCAGATCGGAAACGGCTGATATAATCCGATCTGATGATGAGCTGAGAGGCTCGAATAGTTAATCGGGATTTTTTATATAGCGTTGTGCAACAGCGCAATTCCTGTTTGTAACTATAACCACCGACACAAATTTATTATTTAAGACATAACCAACGTCATCCGCTCCTAATCGCCGATCTTACAACATCGTTAATGATATGCGATTTATAAAAGAACTTAAACTTTCGCGACCTATGTTCGCGTTATCCAATCTTCCGTGGTGTTAGGCTTTGACGGACGAAACGTCATAAGACATCTAAAAAAAGTCACATCACAGCATGATGTTTAATTTTTCCGTTTTTCAAAAGACGCGTTACTCGTAAATTTCGAACAACTGGTAAGCAATGAATAAATTGGCAGATAGATTTGGAAATTAACAGACGTTTACAAAAAATATTGTTACCACGATGTCACTGATCGTCGTATAGTACAGTGGAAAACAAAATACAAGACACCAATTAAGTCACAAAATCATGAGCTTCGATTATCACAATTAAACAGTTTGTAATCAACAAGTCTCTTGTAATCAAACAGTTTGTCTCTTACAACAAATCAAATAAAAAGTATCCACACGCAATAATAATGTTAACTATATTACTACTCCTCTGTAGCTCCCGTGTTAATTTGCCCGTGTTATAATTTTTGTAAATGTTAAATTGTAATAAAAAGTTGTAAATAGTGTATCAGTTGATCGTGAATTATTTATGTTGCGTGTTTTGTAACGTGATTTAATATATAAGTTAAGAAATGAATTATTCTGCCTTGGTTTAATAGTCAGAATTATTATTATTCCAATTCAGCAGTTAAAACTTCCAAATTAATTCAAAAATAGCGGTCGAGTCGTCCCAAACAATTCTCAAGTTCACCTTCGATATTAGGCTTAACCCTATTCTTTGAGGTTAATCTTGGTTTTGTAGTTTGTGTAATTCCAACGACTCCACGACGTCTTCTTAGTCTTGGTAATTATAAAACAAATGTTGATAATATCTTATGTTCATGAAATAATAACGCATGGATATGATTTATTAACATAATTGTTTAATCTCTGTAATTGGATTTCAAATTGATAGAAATTTTCATTCGATACACACGTTAGTAACAATCGATATTTATCTCAGGAGTGGATAATAAAATAGGTTTAATATATTATGTGGGAATTCTTGTGACTGCTACGAAAAGTTCCATTACATGATAAATAACAATATAGAGTACCTTTACAAATCTTTCTAGTACTTATAATCTAAAAAAATTACAAAATTAAATAAGAAATAACATACAATGTCTGATGAGATTCAATACGCTTCGTACAAAGCATGCTGGTTAGAGTGACGTCATCATCATTATGGCTGCCGTCGTCCGTGTCAGATAATAATTGAAGTTTACTAAATGTGTCAAAAAAATGTTTTCCTTGTAACCACTGATTCTTTTAGATATGGAATTGGTTTTCACTTGTTAAAATGTTCACTAGTGATTAGTGTTAGTGTGAATGAGAGTGTTGTCTAGTGGTTGTTCGCTTTTGGATAAAAAATGTTGTCAGTTATTAAGTCGAATTATACGTTACACATCTAGGCGATATTGCTGAATGTCTCCTTGTTTATTCTTGATATTTTCCTTATGGTGGGTGTTCCTGGTTAGTGAGATGATTGTAGTGAAGGAATTATTTATCTTCAGTGGTTGTCATAAAAATTTTCTTTCACAAAACGGTTTAGTATTTTAGATTTTCATTTTAATAACATCTCGGCAAGCACTATTAAACTGTTCTCTATCACAATTAACAATTAAGCGTCATTTTCTTCTTTTTAGTCGCCGAACTGATCAAAACTTCTTAAATTTTGATTGGCCACTTATGTACAGGTTAAATGTTATATGACCAATACCCATTAACTACTTTACATTTTACAAATTACTTTTAATATATAATTTTATTATTATATCCTAATGATACATCCAATGTTTATATGATTATTAATTATATGATTACAAACAATTTGGTACTAAACATGCCTTGGGTTATACCTGTAAAATCTTAGTAATTAATGAATTTCTCTTATATATGATGGAACAATTTATTATGGTTGATTGTAAGTTCTACCTTGACTCCATGAGATAAATATATTTAAATTAATTACCTAATAACATAAACTCTTATAACATATAACAAAACTCTTAATAATAATACTTGATTTGACAGTTTTAGTTTATATATACTGTTAAACTATTGTCTGTATGATAAACTAATTTTTCTGTCTGTTAACAATAATAAAACACTTTTTATAAAAAATAAATAGCACACTGTTTAACGGTAGTTTGTGTCACTACTATTATTATTATGTCACTTATATCACTGTAAGGGGTTGTGTCCCTTTTTCTTTCCTTGATTATAGGCCTATACAATTTTGTTTAATACAATTTTATTTTATGAATTGGTACTCTTTTATAACCTCATCTCTTGAGTTATAACCTAGGGAACCAGTAATAATTGGATGTGCCAATTATACCGGCTGCCTTCGTTGTGAAGCACTGAA
This sequence comes from Magicicada septendecula, assembly GCA_034769895.1. Taxonomy (NCBI): domain Eukaryota; kingdom Metazoa; phylum Arthropoda; class Insecta; order Hemiptera; family Cicadidae; genus Magicicada; species Magicicada septendecula. Next base: position 1,402,288,075 of record CM068367.1, read on the forward strand.
AATAATCACAACAAATAAACAATTTATATAGCAGGATATTAGGAAGGGGAGACTGTTGATTTATGCACTCATTTTACTCGGTAGTTAGATGACATCTCTTTATTACATTTGGTGATTATGTTCTCTATTGAAAGTTCTCAAACAATATAGTTTATTATATGATTAAATATATAAATTACTACTTTACAAAGGGGCCTCAAAATATGATGTACATCTTATAGATTAATTCCACGGATCCGGGATTAAATATATTAAATCTATTATGGTCACCTTGCCATGTACAATATTGAAACTTTAACCATTTGAAGAATGGTTTTTTGTTTTTTACTAATCTTCTAAAACAACAAAACTTTTAGTTTAAACTTTACCTTTTTGCTATAACTAGCGTTATTAGATTTTATACTACATGTTACCTTAAAATGTCAGGTTTATAAAGTCTTTAATGTTATTACATTTAAACATAAGTTTTCAAGTCTTTAATATGATAATTTAAATTGTCTTTTTGGGTTTATAATTTTGTAACTCTTAACCATGGAAGACAAGCCTCCATGTCACCTGTGTGTTTCCTGAAGTTGCTGCAGAATTCGTCCTTCGGTCCTCCTGAGGTTTCTTGAAGTTCAGTCGTTACCTTATCATACTGTGATGGTGAAGTTCTAGAAGTATGTGAAATCTTTCCTGGTGTGGTACATTCATCTCCGGCGACTGTAGTTGTTCTTAGTAATTCTTGTAGTTAGAATACATAGATAGAAAGTTTGTTTCACTGTTATACACTTCACATGATGATAGATTAGTTGACTATCACCTTCTAGGTTGTAATACTGTATTATTTACATAGTCCGTTAGTTTATAATATAGAGAGATGTCATCACCACACAAATTACTTATTTAAATAGTCATTGTATCAACCCTTTCACATTTTTATATATACACGTAGCGAAACAACGCTTTACGCTGCTTACGGCGTGAGCGCTCCATTACAAGTGGCAGAAAATAGTTAAGGGGAGCGTAGTAGTCTCAAGACAATTACTAGGCTACATAAAAGTAGTTCCGTTTTTCTAATTTTAATTAAAGGACTACGGTTGATTAAATAATTAAATCATGATATTCTTAGTTGCAGAAGTTATCAAAGTACGTAACAATGGTCTTAATTAATTATTTAAATAATAACAAATTTACAATAATACTTAGTTTATTTAGGGGTCAGAAAACAAGTTAATTCTGGTCAGTTCTTGTTTATGCAGGAATAAATTAATAAGCTTTACCCTTTCTGTACAATTCCATTCCCTTTTAATTTTATTATTAGACTTATATTAAATATTATTATTATTAAATGATTGCCATAAGATTTAGTTTACAATGTGAGATTTTATTAAGAATTTAAAATTTCTCCGCCTATATATTATCAACTTAATTAATTAACATATTTTTATTAATGAAATCGTCACATACTCCGCCGCTTAAGCCAGAGACGCCGGTATAATTTTTTTTTTGAATATACCGAGAGTATGTTTAGAGATTTCCGTGTGTAATTTCTCTCATCCTTTTCTCTCTGTATGTAATTATGAGTTACACACGTCAGTCTCGAATTGTTCATTCTTACTATCTACATATCATACTTTACAGACTAATTCTAATAGTACATAAAATTCACACATTATAAAACATATAGTTAACATTCTAAATTTTCTTAACACTACTACTTATGACTACTACCGGGTTTTTCTTTAGTTGGGAGTTATTCTAGTGATAGAATTACTCATTAAGTAATTTGTTACTTAATTATTTCTCATATTTGCTGTCAGCTGACTTCTTACTTTGCTCTACTTTCGAAGAATAGGATTCAAGGGTGATCAGGCCTCGTACCTATCTATACCATTAGCTAGCTAAATGTTACTCTGGTACTCCTTTGCAGCTGAGTACAAAACATATACCTTTCTTTTTTCTTTACATTTATTTAACTTGCACTCTACCATTACCTTCTTCGTGATAATGTTTTATCTGAGAAATATGTGTCCTTCGTACATATTTTTGAGTAGATGGTTCATACAGTGCTACGGTTACTGGAGTTAAATATTTGTGAATTTGATAAGGACCGCACCATCGGTATGATAGCTTAGAAGTGGTCTTATCGATTGCACTACTCGTAGGATGTGTTTTACACATAACTAAGTTACCGATTTGGTACTTTACTTCATTATTTTTATTTCGCTCGTGATATTTCCTTGATTTCGCTAAGTTTGTTCGTAAATTAGCGCGCGCTTCATTCCATATTTTCTTAATATTTTTATCCCTAATTTCAAGTGGTAACAATTCATGTATTTTCCACTTAGTGGATAATGGGTGGTTAGGTTTATACTTGAACAATAATTCGAATGGGGTAGACTTATGTCCTTCATGATATGCTGAATTAAAAGCGAATTGTATCCAGGATAAGTTCTGGTCCCAAGAAGTATGGTCGTTAGCATGGTAGGCAATTAAAGCAGATTTTAGGTTTCGCAAATACCTCTCAGCTATATTACCTTGCGGACGATACTCTGTAGTGGTAATATGGTTTATACCTAGTTTGAAACACATGTTCCTGAATTCCTTGGACTTAAACTGTGGTCCGTTATCCGACACTAGATGGACAGGAATACCGAATTCTTTAAATAATCTATGCTGTAAAATATTTACTGTGGTTGTAGCTAAGGCTCGCCGCATGGGGTACATCCAGACGAATTTGCTAAAAGAGTCTACACAAATTAGTAACATTGTATTTCCTGATTTGGAACGCAGATAGGGTCCTGAAAAGTCTAAATAAATTTTGGAGAACGGAGTAGCAGGAATCTCTGAGATTAACTGACTTATTTGGCTGTTTCTAGCGGGTTTGCTGAGTGCACACAACTTACACTTTTTTACAAAATTGGCGATCTCACTGTTCATATTTTCCCAGTGATATTCTTTACGAATTCGGTGTATAGTTTTATTTATTCCCATATGTGCTCCAATGGTGGAAGAGTGATAATATTCCATCAGCATAGGTTTAATAATATCAGGGGCAATTATTCGTAGATATTTTCCGTTCGCTATTTTACAACATAATACTCTCCTACTTAATATGTATTTCTCTGATTTATTTCCTTTTTCAAGTTGTTCAATAATTGGACTCAAACGTGGGTCTTGTATTTGATACTGGGCTAAATCCGTAAATGCAAGAGGAATTCGGTAATTAAAGTATTAATAATCGGCGTTTCTCTACTCTTGTTTTCGTAATTATTACTACTAGGCTGGAACATACGTGACAGTGTATCGGCAACTACGTTTTGGGTGCCTCTAATATGTTGTACTTTGAATTTAAAACAATTTAATCTTAATACCCATCTTCCGATACGGCCTAATTGTTTTGGGTGATTTAGTAGCCAAGATAACGCTTGATTATCTGTTTCTAATAAAAACTCCTTATGTTCTAAAAATGGTTTGAACTTCTCAAAAGCGAAAACTATAGCTAAACATTCTAATTCGTATGCGGAGTATTTCTTTTCTTGCTCAGTTAGGGTGCGAGAAGCGTAACTAATAGGTAACCTGGAGTTATCTACTTCCTGATATATTACTGCACCTAGGGCGACACTAGAACTGTCTGTCTGCACTACAAATGGTTTTGTAAAGTCGGCTAATTGTAGTACGGGGGGTGATATTATGCTTTCTTTTAATTTCTCGAATGCGGTTTGGTGTTGCTCATTCCATTCAAATTTAATTCCCTTCTTTCTTAAGGTATTTAGCGGTGCTGCAATTTCGGCTAGATGTGGTATGTACTTATGGAAATAATTTATCATTCCTAAAAATCGGGCTATTCCTTTCGCATCCCGCGGCGGTAAAAATTCTCTTATGGCACGGGTTCGCTCTGGGTCTATGCTTACCTTTCCATTGGCTTTTACGATGTGACCTAAAAATGAGAATTGTGTCACAGCAAAATTTACTTTACTGGGATTTACGGTTAATCTAGCTTTCTCCAATCGGGTTAGTACTTCACGTAGATGATTAAGATGTTGCTCAATTGACTCACTGTAGATAACAATGTCATCTAGGTAGTGGTACACATATTTAAACTTTATGTCATGAAATAATTTTTCTAATAATCTGCTACATACAGAACTACCTTAGGATATACCAAAAGGTACCCTTGTAAATTGGTACAGGTTGAAAGGGACGGCAAAGGCGGTAAGACGTTTTGATTCTTCCGAAAAAGGTATCTGATGAAATGCCTGATTTAAATCCATAATGGTAAAGATTTTTGCTTTAGTAAAATAATGAAATGCACTGTGGATGTCGGGAAGGGGTATAGATTCAAATTCTATCCGTTTATTTAGTTGTCTGTAGTCCACCACTAATCTATGTTTGTCGTTACTTTTGGGTACTAAAAACGCAGGTGATGAATAAGATGACGTAGAGGGTTCGATGACTCCTTGTTCTAACAATTTATTAATTTGGTTCCTCATCACTTCCATTTTCGGTGGTGATAATTTGTATGGGGCTAAACGAATTACTTTGTTGTCGCTCAAATTTATTTTGTACTCTATTAGATCCGTCAGTCCTAATTTTGGGGTGAGGACGTTGGAGAATTGTTTTATTAAAGTCTGTATGTTCCGTCTATCTTTACTTTTCAGATGACTTAATTCAGATTCGTGATGCTTTATATGTGTAGAAGTAGTGCTAGTACTTTCTCTGTTATTTGCATTATCATGCAAGTTATATTTCCGTGAACGATCGAATCCAAAGCAAAATATCTTCTCGTGAATGTCTAAAATTATTACTGTTTTACTGATAAAATCAGCTCCCAATATTAATTCGGGTCCTAATTCGTCGCATACCAACATTGGAAAATACCACGTTAGATTTTTAATTTTTACTTTAAACGTGATGATAAGTTTTATCATTAAGTTTTGCTTATTAGCTGTAGCGCATCTAATATTTACTGATTGACTGCGTTTAACTAAATTGTGTTTAAATAATTGATCGGCTAGCTCTTGACTAATTAAACTTCGCGTGGATCCGGAATCAATTAATCCGAGGGTGGATGTAACACCAATGTCAACTTGTATATACGGTAATTCACACCTATTGTAATCACACTTACTAATAGCGTTACATTTATCGATAAATTTCCTAACATAGGGGTCTAATTTTCTTTTGTTATTATTATTAGTATTTTGTTTAAACTTGTGGTTTCTCAGGGGTTTACCTGTTTTCACGATGCTGCGGAAGACACAGGGTTTCGGATCTCCCTGCCTTACACGTTTTTTGGATAATGAGTTTTCTGGTGATACTGTTTCCGTTTACAGTTTCTACTGAGGTGTCCAGGTTTTCCGCAGTTATAGCATATATATTCTTTACGCGGGGTCTCACTGGTTTCGTGTCTAGGTGGTGGGTCTTTGGACTTACCGTGGCCATGAACATAGGTTGGTCGCCGAAATGGGCGTCGTTCTCGTAGACTTCTTGTATCTGAGGATAGGGCTTGAGTTTCCTTTCTATGTGGTGTTGTGGATACAGGTGCATGTCGATGCTGATCTGCATACCACACATTTGAAGAGTGCACACTACATTGTTCAAGGTCAGCGAAAGTAAGGGGTCTACTGATTAGAGCTAAACGGGAGCGTTCTTCAGGAGATAAGCCTACCAATATAGTATCGACTAATTGTTTTTCAGTCCAGTCGACTTGCAGTAGACGTGAAGATTCTCTGATGTCTGCGATATAGTGGGCCAGTCTTTCTTGAGCTCTTTGTACTCGAAGTACGGTATTCCTTTTTATCTCCTCATATATTCCAGTGGGAATAAAATATTTGATTATATTTGTATGAAGTTCTTCTACCGGAAGATTCGAGTTTAATGATTCGAGCACGCGATCTCGTAAAGGTGGTTTACATTTGGGTAAGATGACCTGCAGTATTTGCCAATCGCTCAATTGTTGTATATCTTTTATTTGCAGTAGATATCTGATAAAAGTCAATAGAGTCGTAATGCTTAAGCCATCGGTGTAAGGAATATCATTAATTATTTTCTCTACTGGGTGGGAAATCTTTCCGTAGAGGTCTACATTAAAATATACGTTAGGTATACTTTTCGAAGGATTGGTGTTTGCATTAGGATTTGTAATCGCATATTTACTAGTGCGAGTATGCTGAACATTTGGCGGTGGGGGTTCTGACATAGTGTGGGTATTTAATTCTCTACTAGGTAATTGTTCATGACTCAGTGGTATCTTCGATACGGTGGGTGATTCGGGGTTCGAGGTGGAGAGAGGGTGTTCTAAAGTAGGGGATTGAACTGGGGAGATATATAATTTTTGTAAGTAGTGCTCAATTTCCTCCATTCTCGATGAGTCTGATTTTCGTCGTAAGTCGTTGATAATTATGGGTAATTGGCTTAATGCCTCCTCCGCAAATTTCTGCACATCGGGGGGGTTACGGTGACGTCGGGCCAGCTTAATAAATTATTTAACCGGCGGGTTAAATGTTCTATACGTTGCGTAACGCGCAAAAATTCCGTAGGTGATTTCTTGTCCTCAAGGTTTTGAGATAATACTATCAATTCCCTATATTTCGCATAACAGGTTTCTCGTTCGCCGTCATAATCGAGTTCACGCAATCTATCTAACTGCGAGGGTGTATCTGATCCGGTTTGGCGTAATGATTTTCGTAACTCCGACACGGTTATATTTACGTGTTTTAGACCTCGTAAAAGTGCCTCGTAGCATAGCTCATCTTTTAATAACAGATCAGGATTAAATTCGGCCATTTTTGTAACGTGAGAGGCTATAACTAATTATTCTACAATTTGCATTAATTGTTATACAACGCTTCCTTTTTTTTTTTTTACAAAAATATAAAACTATAAATCAATCGTGTTCTTACTCCTTTTTCTTTTTTTTTTACAAATAAACACATAAAATGTTATGACAACCTTTATCGTTTTACTTTGAGAGAGAGAGAGAAATTTCACACATGCATGAATATGCGTACGACAAAAGATTCCCCCTTCGGTTACTAACACATGAACAGACACGCTTCTTATAACAATCGACCACACAAGGAGGGTGACTTATTTTCAACTCAACTACACAATGACAATTTTAAACAAACGGCTGCAGGAAACTACCCGTCCGAGATTATCGAGAATGTGGCACGTTTATGAATGGGACTTTTAACAAGTACCGACATGGTTTGTTTACATTGGATTATATGCTAATATTACGTTACACATATTATATTTACTAATAAAGTTATTTATACTATATTACTATAATATTAATTATTATTTTTTATCTTATTTCAAACTCTGACACATATTGAAATACATGAGTGTATAGATCAACAGCTTTTGTGCGTGGGATATCGGGACGCAATTACTTCTTTCTTTTCTCTTACGCAAAATTAGCAAATTCGCAAAATAGCAGTAGAATAGCAAAAACAACAGCACAACAACAGAGCAGCAGAGTGGCGCAAATTATAACCTCATCTCTTGAGTTATAACCTAGGGAACCAGTAATAATTGGATGTGCCAATTATACCGGCTGCCTTCGTTGTGAAGCACTGAAAATAATCACAACAAATAAACAATTTATATAGCAGGATATTAGGAAGGGGAGACTGTTGATTTATGCACTCATTTTACTCGGTAGTTAGATGACATCTCTTTATTACATTTGGTGATTATGTTCTCTATTGAAATTTCTCAAACAATATAGTTTATTATATGATTAAATATATAAATTACTACTTTACAAAGGGGCCTCAAAATATGATGTACATCTTATAGATTAATTCCACGGATCCGGGATTAAATATATTAAATCTATTATGGTCACCTTGCCATGTACAATATTGAAACTTTAACCATTTGAAGAATGGTTTTTTGTTTTTTACTAATCTTCTAAAACAACAAAACTTTTAGTTTAAACTTTACCTTTTTGCTATAACTAGCGTTATTAGATTTTATACTACATGTTACCTTAAAATGTCAGGTTTATAAAGTCTTTAATGTTATTACATTTAAACATAAGTTTTCAAGTCTTTAATATGATAATTTAAATTGTCTTTTTGGGTTTATAATTTTGTAACTCTTAACCATGGAAGACAAGCCTCCATGTCACCTGTGTGTTTCCTGAAGTTGCTGCAGAATTCGTCCTTCGGTCCTCCTGAGGTTTCTTGAAGTTCAGTCGTTACCTTATCATACTGTGATGGTGAAGTTCTAGAAGTATGTGAAATCTTTCCTGGTGTGGTACATTCATCTCCGGCGACTGTAGTTATTCTTAGTAATTCTTGTAGTTAGAATACATAGATAGAAAGTTTGTTTCACTGTTATACACTTCACATGATGATAGATTAGTTGACTATCACCTTCTAGGTTGTAATACTGTATTATTTACATAGTCCGTTAGTTTATAATATAGAGAGATGTCATCACCACACAAATTACTTATTTAAATAGTCATTGTATCAACCCTTTCACATTTTTATATATACACGTAGCGAAACAACGCTTTACGCTGCTTACGGCGTGAGCGCTCCATTACAAGTGGCAGAAAATAGTTAAGGGGAGCGTAGTAATCTCAAGACAATTACTAGGCTACATAAAAGTAGTTCCGTTTTTCTAATTTTAATTAAAGGACTACGGTTGATTAAATAATTAAATCATGATATTCTTAGTTGCAGAAGTTATCAAAGTACGTAACAATGGTCTTAATTAATTATTTAAATAATAACAAATTTACAATAATACTTAGTTTATTTAGGGGTCAGAAAACAAGTTAATTCTGGTCAGTTCTTGTTTATGCAGGAATAAATTAATAAGCTTTACCCTTTCTGTACAATTCCATTCCCTTTTAATTTTATTATTAGACTTATATTAAATATTATTATTATTAAATGATTGCCATAAGATTTAGTTTACAATGTGAGATTTTATTAAGAATTTAAAATTTCTCCGCCTATATATTATCAACTTAATTAATTAACATATTTTTATTAATGAAATCGTCACACTTTATTGGGTTTGGTTGCGTTACTCATGGCAAGTTATTTAGGCCTACTAGGTTTTGTAACGTCTTTTTTACGCGTTACAAATCCAGGGAACCCCTCGTAATTAAACTCCGTTAATTAGATGGGCTGCCTACGTTGTAACAGAATTGATCACAAATAATTAATATAACAAATTACTTACTAGCTGTGTAAGGAAACAATGGCAAGGTATACAATTGATTTAAGCACTCCTCATATGTGTGTAACAAGAAGACTTCTCTTTTATTTAACATTTAAAAACATATACTGACAGATCCCATGACATTACTAATTCAATTATTAAGTTATTTGAAAGGTTTCTTTAAACTCTGAGATCAAAGTTGATTTTATATAGCTATACCTCGGATCCGGGTCAACTTTCTGTATTTCTGCAATTAAAACTTTTAATTATACTCATTTCATGATATTAGCTTGCAAGACTTTCTTTTATTCAACCATTTGAAGAATGGTATTATTGCTTGAATTATAATGCTCTACATTAGCATATAAACTGTTACAACGTATGAAGTTAGAATAGTTACATGGAATTCTTAGATTTAATTAGTCTTTACAAAGTTAATAGTTACTGAAAAGTCTCTTTCAAGAAGTGTTGTGTGACAAATATTAGTAACCCTCGATAGACAGGCTATCGAGTCACCTTTTAATTGGTATGCAGAAGACTCGTCCTGCGGTATCCGTCTTGGGAAACAGGAACAGCTACGTCGTCATCTCGGTCTGGCCTTCCTCTGTAAAGGGCTCCGAAAGTTCGCAGGTTGAACAATATGCAGAGTAGATATCTCAGATGATCTTGTAGATTATCGGAAGTCCCGATCTGCATCTTCTGTCACGTGCAGTAGAGTTTGTGGCTTCTGATGATTCACATGTCCGGGTATGATTTTGGAATTGTTGTTATTTGTTCAAGCACGATGTCATCTTGTGTTACACTCTTTGTTACGTTTCGATACTTTTTGTTTTACATTACTTTAAACTTATTGTCTATTCACATGACTATATTAATTAACACATCCAGATGCTTTAAACAGCTACATCTGGTACACCATCTTAAGGTGAGACAAAATATCGTTAACATATTTTAAGCGCACAGCTCCTACGTCTATACTGTACGAAGTCATCATTGCAAGAGAGAGAAATTCCGCTCCCTTCGCCTGGTACTGGGAAAAAGTTAGTGGGACAATTTCCGCGCGAGAATATAGTTCCTAACTATATTTAAGTTAACATTTTTTATTTATAAAAACTATCCCTAAACAAATATACATAATTTAAATCAGTTGTTTTAGCGACTATTTATGTCTTCAGATTTTTTTATTATTAACATTAATTTTTTTATCTTATTCTAACTCACACAAGACTCGGAAACAACTTATAACGGCAAAGATAATTCATGTCTAAAAATAACTCTATTAAAATGTAAGCGACTATAATAAAAAGCAAATAGTAACGCGTTGCTGTAAGCTGAAATATTAGGATTATGTAACGAAAGATTTGACTAATTTTTACATTTTACGTGTTTTGCACTGTACATAATGTAAAATACGTTTTACACAACTTAAAGTCTGTACGTTTTAAGGGGTTAGACAGTATAAAACAGGAAATTGTAATTAATAGCGATTAATTGTAATTATGAACATGGTGTCGCTCGCCAACATCACCAACATTGTGTCCATCAAGCATGGCCGGAACATTAAACGTGGCAACGTTGCGACTGAGGCCTATAAGCATAGTATAATAAAATAGCTAAAGTGAACATTTTATATTTTGATTTAATTTCATTGCGTTACTAAAATCATGAGTAGGCCTATTTATAGTTAAATCTAAATTAAAGGTCTGCGCGCACTTAGTGGGGCTATTATAGTTTAAGTTGAAGAAATTAGTGAATTAATGTTAGGGCTAATGAATTAATTTTGTTCAAATTATTAAATTCGTATCATATCGATGAGTTAATTATTATATTTCTTAAACAATATAACAGTATTTTACATAATAAACTTTTAATTTTCAGAAAGTGAAGAATTATAAAACTCCTGTTAGTCGGCATTTAAAAATGACGCGTTTTCATTATTGAAATACATAAATTAACAGACCGTCCAGTCGGGCACAAAATATCAGCTGGTTCCAGTGTTGCCACGTTTAAAGTTTCGGCCTTCTACTAGAGACGGCCATGGCCCATGCCATTAAAGACAAATCACTGGTACCACGCAATCTGATTTGTTACAAAAATTACAAATCAATAACTGAAATAAAAGAATCTGATTCGCTGGCAAAGCAACAACGCTCGTCGCTTGTATACATTATTGAAGCAACAATACTTGTGTGCACGATTGTTGAGGTACAACATTAACGGGAAACAAAGGAACAGTATACGGTAAGAAAATGTACCTACATTGTATTCTTTAGGCCAAAATCATGAAAGGTTTGTCTACAGCGAGGCTCAAAGCAAAACATTATTGAAACAAGAGAGACGAATGGACCACGCCCTGTACACATCTATAAACAATATACTTACAGACGGTTATGGCAGTAATTTGCTTTGTACAGATTTACGGGTTGCAACATTTCGCCCACGGAACGACAACTAATCTGCTACTAATCCGTTTCCCCAAGGATTCACGCCCACAATTATACCTTTATATTGGTATATCGATTTTACCCAGTCACCTAATGTAATCTGTTTCGTAGTGTATACGATAATTATGTCAAGAGGAAACAGGTCCACGGACGCTCAGTTTAGAGACGAGATTTGTATAAGTTATTTATATAAATACTGATATAAATAATTTTACTGAAATCTGTAAAAATTATGCGAAATTACTCCCAAACCGATTCTTTTCGTACTACACGTCTATACAAAGGTTTCAAAAACATACAAACACTAGGTAAGTTTCACAGTTTATTAGTTACCTCTGACAGCTGTTCCAGCTTATTAAGCTATTCCATGGCCGCCTCTAGTAGAATACCGGAATATTAAACGTGGCAACGTTGGCTCTAAGGCCTATAGGCATAGTGTAATAAAATAGCTAAAGTGAACATGTTATATTTTTATTTAATTTCATAGCATTACTAAAACCATGAGTAGGCACATTTGTAGCTAAATGTAAATTATAGGTCTGTGCGCACTTAGTACTATACGTTTAAGTTGAAGAAATTAGTGAATTAGTGTTAGGCCTAGTGAATTAGTGTTAGTTCGAATTATTGAATTCGTATCATATGATTGAGTTAATAATTATATTTCTTAAAATGATATAACAGTATTTTACATAATAAATCTTTAATTTGCAAAAAACAAATAATTATAAATCTACTGTTAACCGGCAATTAAAAATGATGAGATTTGATTATTGAAATACATAAATAAGAGATCGTTTAATCGGTCTCAAATATCAGCTTGTTCCAGTGTTGCCACGTTTAACATTCCTGCCTTCTACTACAGCCGGCCATGGCAATTCTCAAAGAGACCATAGAAACAAATAAACATAGAAAGTGAGGGTAGTGAACATGTGTTTAGGGGGTGTGTATGCTGGAGAGGGTGGAGAAGCTAGTAAGGGAAGGTCAAGTGTCTGTAAAAACTAAGTATGCTATAATCGGAAGACAAAATATAAAAATTAACTAAACTAAATAACAACTTTTAATAAACGGATACACAGAATTCAGTTTGTTAAATTTTTGTTACTTTTGATTGCTTTTCTAGTTTATAGAATTTCTAATAAATCATTTTTTTGTCTTTTTGTATGTTGTTAAACGTCTATGTTCTTCTGGCTATGTTACCTCATTACTTTATGCCCCTATTTAAGATATTACAAAAATAAGGTATCACACATGTGTAGGGCGATAAGATGAACGCTGAAGAAAATCATGACTAGATATACTACTCTGAAATTTAAAACAGAATTGGTGAAACTGGACGCTTAATATCAAGACCGACAGACGAATGAGACTGGTGAAATGAAACGTTCAGGATCGATATAGGAAGTACAACAGCAAAACCATAATTTTATTTACTCCCTTTGGGTAATGTTCAGATTAAAAGTTTTTATTATTTTGAATAGCTATATGGTAAAATGTCTTTAGTACATGTATATTGCACACTTCATATTAAAATATTTATTGATGTTAACTTACGTAAATTGCAGACGATTTGTGGGACAAACGTCTGTCCTATTTTTATAATCAAGGTACTTCGCAATACAGAAGTAAAATTTTACAAATTTATGGCGGTCCGTGTACTATCCTGTGAGTGTGAATTATAGACGACAACCAAGAAACAAGAAACTAAAATACAGGACTACGAAATGGTATGCTTAAGAAGAGTTGAAAGGTATTATAAACTTCATCGCACAACGAATGGGAGAAGAATTACAAGTTTTTAACTTGAATAAATGGGTAAAATATTATAAACAATGGTAGAAAGAACACTTTGTAATTATTATTAATGTTACATTCGAGACTGGCTAAACAAGTCTGTAAATATAAACCTATGGGACGCAGTTGTGTGCGTAGGCCCAGGAAGAGATGGATGGAGTATTTTTGAAGGCGGAACAGCCAGCACTTTGCCGTACACGCAACTGTCTTAGCCCAGTGTGTAAGACCAGCTAATAAACTACTCTAGTAAAGTAGTAACAACCTCATTGTAAAGTAGCCACATTTCATGCTTGGTTTGGATTAGTACGTTTCAGTGTACATGGTCAGTGTTAATGTACAAGAGAAACTCAATAAAATCCTTCTCCATAAAAGTTGGTTTCTGAGAGGCTTCCACAAATCGTTAAAAATATTATTCAGCTGTTGGAATGGAATAAAGAAATATTCTTTACCGCTAACATATTTACGTTATACACGTCATACAAAATATAGAGAATTCAACAAACAACCCCACCTTATTTGTATAAATTAATTATATTAACAATTTGTCAGAGTGAGACGAGAGAAACTTTGGGACACATGAATATATACGTGACGTTCTTATTAAATTTATCAAAACGTTTGACCTCCAACACTTTTGTTACTCCTAGTCACAATGCCTTTCATCGCATTTACGATGTAAACGCATTATAATTTACCAGAAAGGCAGTACGAATGTCTGATAGGAACTCGTTAAATAAACTGCCTCCGTAGAAATCCTCTATAATGGAACACTGTCGTTAAAGCGGCTGATCGTTAACTTGCCTATCTATCGCAAAACTACTATAAATGTTTATGTATGATGCCAATCTCAGAATTGGCTTTAAGTATTTCTCCCTTCAAATAAAAATTCTTCTCTAACAAGGCATTTTCCAGTTTACATATGTCAATGCAAAATTGCTTTGTGAAATTACCAGAAAAGGGTACAAAACTAGGTATACAGTTGTATATCATTTTCTGTAAATATGCAACTCCAAAGTTCCTTGCATTAGTTATATAATGCGTATAAAAATATGGTCTCTTCTGGAGTAGTTGTACAATGTTTTTATTCATCATTTTCTATATAAGTAACTCGATGTTTTTATTGTATCAATTCACCTATTGTGTGTGAATGTTAATAGGTGAATTGATATTAAAAGGACCTGTTAATACTGTTAACAAAAGGACCTGTAGGTGAATTGATACTGTTACGTAACGCGGAAACAGTGTTACGCCATTACGGACCGTTCTGGTACATTGGAGAACGTTGTTCTACTCTTTTCTCGGCTATTCCCGCAGCTGTAATGCGTACGTGACGCTTGACATGACATGCGAGGCAGTATTACGTAATACGGAACGTCTCGTGTCGTTCTAGAAGCTTCTTGACTAGCCCAACGGTGTGTGTTTCTGCCACGGCTGCGCCGAAGTATACTCTAGAATTTTCACGTGTTTGTTAAAGACGCATGTTATGGAACCCTGCAGACTATAACCTGCCGCTTAGAGCTCAGTGTTTTGTCGGGCGATTTACACAGTGTGCCGCAAGTGGTGTATTAGTGAAAAGTGATTATAGACCGGAATTCTTTATATTTAACATTATTATTACGTGTGGACAAATCTAACTGAAATTATTGTACGAGTTGATTATAAACTGTTATTTGTGATAATTAAAGTTGGTGATTAGTGACTTAATTGGTGTCTCGTATTTTGTTTTGCACTGTACCATACGACGATCAGTGACATCGTGGTAACAATACAATAAATATGTAGTACACTATTTGCAGAAAAAAATATATTTAATAATATACGTATATTATAAAGTTGTATATGTTTTAGTTGTGATGCGTTATTTTAATTATTTGTTTATTATAGTTGTTTTGATTGTTCATCAAACGCCGAAACGTCGTACGAGAAGAAAAGGACAAGTAAGTTTCACTAGTTGCAAGTTTCAATATTCTATATAATTTGTTTTTTATTAAGAACTATAGTAATAGCCAAATTTTTTGTTAATCATTTGACATCGTTAAAAATATTGGCCTACACGAAATGTATTATTTGATATAAATTCAGGTGGAACAACATTCAGATAGGGTTAATTTTTAAATGTAAAGGATCAAATTTTTAGTATAGTTAATTATTTCGTGAAATCTGTAAGAGGTGTCAGTGACTGAGTAATGAACATGTGACAATTGTTGGCGACAAAAGTTAAATTAGCAGTGGTAGTAGTAGTAGTAGTAGTAGTAGTAGTAGTAGTAGTGGTAGTAGTAGTAGTAGTAGTAGGAGTAGTAGTAGTAGTAGTAGTAGCAGTAGTAGCAGCAGTAGCAGTAGTAGTAGTAGTAGTAGTAGTAGTAGTAGTAGTAGTAGGAGGAGGAGGAGGAGGAGGAGGAGGAGGAGGAGTAGTAGTAGCAGCAGTAGTAGTAGCAGCAGCAGCAGCAGCAGCAGCAGCAGCAGCAGCAGCAGTAGTAGTAGTAGTAGTAGTAGTAGTAGTAGTAGTAGTAGTAGCAGTAGTAGTAGTAATTGGCGACCTATTAATGGCCTTGGGTTTACTGAATATGCCACGACCGGTCTGATTAAGGTCTTATACAACCTATAGCGGCTGAAATTCTTCTTCTTATTTCCTTCTTTTTGTCAACGCCTTTACTGACAGTAGAATACAGGTAATCTAAATTTAAGACTGCTTCAAAACTCTAAACACCACACACGTAATCCTGCTGGTTTTGTACGCCCTCTCTTCCTTTTTTACACAACTATTTTGATTTTATTTTCATTTACTCTAAGCCCTATTTAGAGTTCCTCTTTATTAAATTTTAGTTTTTTTTTAATAGAAAGTTGAGATCTGTCAATAATTAGAATATCGTCTGTGTGTATAAGCAAGTATTCGTGTCAGTGTGGCGCTGCTACGTTGTCGACGCGGGTTCGATATCCACCGAGGCCATCTGTTTTAGATACGACCGTCCCCCCTCGCAAGGCGATGGAAAACCAGCGAGAGGTATTCTGCCTAGTATAAACCCTCCCCAACTATGCCGTACGGATCCGGCGTTAAACCGGATATTTCACCCATATACCTATGAGAGACTCCGTAACACACAAACAAGTCGAAAGACTGAAGAACCCAATAATAATAATATTAAAGAGAGACCCTCTTTGGTCAACTTCAAAATCATTACTGAACAGGACCAGTCACTATTAGTACTGCTAAATATGATACAAGTTATTCAAGCATTTATCCAGAAAACAGTGAAGGGAACATCTACTGAATTAGAAACTGAAAACAGATATTTGCGTCGTCTGATGCAACGTTTAACTATGAAAATATTTCGACTTAGACAGGCACATGGATTATTAGAGGATGATCCGGATCGTCATTTACAATTTTGGAGGTCATTTTTTAAATAAGCAACGAGAATTTAAGGCATTACTTGTAAAACTGTTTGGTCAGACGAAACGAAGGAGCTGAAGCAAGTTGTATTCGAATGTAAAATCTAGACTACAGGAGTGTTTACATAGCAGCTAAACCAGACAAATTGAAAACTCAACAGGTTGTGATTAATTGTAATTTTATATTTGCTTTATTTTTACTACGCTATGAGGCCTATGTATATTGCTAGGTCGAGCTGGAAAATAACAAAAGTGCCTATGTGTCTCTTCGCAGGCGGCGGCGAACGAGGCTGTTCCAGTCGTTTGGAGATCATTCTGCGCGGCAGAGCTGCGTAAAGCTCTAAGTCATTCGAGATCTAACTTCCAAGTCACTTGTCACGTTACTCGACTACCGGCATCCAAAGTCTGCTGCGTCAGTATAATACAAAAGACGAGTACTGGATTTCGAAGAGGTCCAGGTAAGTTACACTTGGCTATTTACAAGTCCGCATCGAAGTAATTGTTGCGGTTCAGTGGACAGTGATCACATTTGTAATTATTGGAAACTGTAATAAGGTGACGTAATTGTTGTGTCTTGGACAAATTTAACTTGAATTATTATTGTATAATAGTGCCTTTCTGATTTCTAACCGTTGTTTCTGTCTAATTAAAGTTGGTAATTAGCGACTTCATCGGTGTCAGTTAATCTCTTTCCACTGTACAGCACGACGATCTGAGTGATCGTCGCAACAATATTTACCAAATGAAGCGCAGGAAGGTGTACGTATAACAAATGTGACGTGGATAAAAGAATCATGTGCTGGGTGTCTGACTGTGGTTTGCTGTATACTTTTATATACGGTGACAGTCAAGGGCACCAAGCATTACTTTAATCTCGAAGTTGTCACAAGTATGTTCACACGCTACTTTTCATATAACCGTACACACAGTAATTTTCTGTATTTCGATTATGCCGTAGTTGGCATCGATATGTAGTGAATGTCGCACATATAATTTTTCTTAGATAATAGAAATTGTGAAAAATGGTCAATTCTGTTTGTTATAAAATAGTAGTTTGTTGACGATTGCAATCGTTTTCCACTTTAAATTTTTTACAAAAAAATGTTTCTATACCACATCCAACACCACACGAGACTATGGTCAAGACTGGGGAATACATTGTTCTTCTGGAGAAACCGCTCGCCTATATATTAGCTACTTTGAAACTATGTTATCGGAAAGTTAAAAATAACATTGTTACGTAATGAGGAAATAGTGGTACACCATTACAGAACATTCGACGTTTTTCTCGGCTATTCCAGTGGAAACCGGTTTTCATGTGGTGTGCGTACGTGATCTCAACATGCGTTAACGAGACTATTCCAGATTCGACCCCGCGCGCACCGTGGTGTCAAGGCCGCAAGCAATTACCCACTAGAGTAGCACTGACGCGTAGTATAGATGATTCTGGAATTTCAGCGGGGTATAAATATAGGCATTCAGCGGTGATTAGTTCAGTTTTAGTGGCGATTTATTCCAGTGCGGTTCGAAGTATTGTGGCGAAGTGTTATGTGTTTTATAATTGTGCGAGACTCGTTGACATTATTGTTGCGTGTGAACAGTTTTTATTTCATTTGTTATAAGAGACGATCTTGTCGATTACAAACTGTTTTATTGTGATAATTAAAGCTGGTGATTGGTGACTTAATTGGTGTCTTGTATTTTGTTTTCCACTGTACCATAGGACGATTAGTTAGACCGTCGTAACAATATTATAAGTAACTTATAAGTAAAAATCATAAAATACTGTTATACTTCATAAATAATATTACTTTACGTCTTTTGGGTTATTTAAAAAATAACAATTACAAATGTAATTACAAAAAAAAAAAATGCTGTACTTAGAAAATGAGAGTTTTAGTTAGTTTAGAAACTTGATTAGCAAGTACTCGGATTCAATACACTTAAATGAAATTATTTTGTGTGTGCTTCCATGTATATGTATCCCTGAAACAAACAGGTAGAAAGGGAGACAAATACCAAACGGTCGAGTTAAAAATGAGAACTCTTTTCGGTCGATCAATAATGTTTTTCTTGGGAAGAAACCAGCTAGCGAGATTGGAAGTATAAGAACATGTACCAGAAGTCTCTCCTTTATCTCATATAAATTAAAGAAACGGTTAATGAACAGTCCCTCCCTTCATTATATATACTGTAGCGCAACAAAAGTGATAGCATTTATGCTACATAAAAGAAGATTCACAGATTGATAAATAAATTGATACTTAATCCCATAATAGAACAGAGACCCAATTATGACAATTATAGTCATAGACAAAATAAATAAGAATGCAAGGTAGTGTTGAATAGAATAAACGAACCTGTAAAATAAATAATAGCTAATGATATATGTTTAATAAAAATCAAAACAGAAAAATGAAACAATGACTTAATTTATGGTAATAACAGATAAGAATTTTGTGTTAAAAAGTATTATATTATGACAAAAATGTTATGATAAAGTTTATGTGATGTTATATCAAATATGTGTTGAGTTCATGAAAAATAATGAAACAAATAGTGTTATTCAATGACTGTCATAGAATGAAGTGTGAGGCAGTTAACCAATGTTCATAAGTTCGAATTTTGTTATATGTGATCGAGAGATCAAGATAAATTTGTTATTAGATGTAGAAAAATAATTGTTTATACAAATGTTAATAATTAAGTTTTGATTGTATGTACGAATTTATATAAAAGGGACTATAGATGCCTAACAGACATAACCACAGGTAGATCAATTTACAATAAAAGGCCTAACAGCCAAAAATACTAAATAAACACTTATAACTTAAAGGTTAGATACATCAATTAATAATAATTAATAAATACACTATGAAGAGCTAGAAAGAAGAAAAAACATTAAGTTAATAATAATATTTAATAAAATTTATACAAATTATAATAATACCATAATGCCATAATATCGATTGGTAAAAAATAATATCGAAGGTGGATTAAATATAATAAAAAAGGAAAAAAAAACGGAATTATATCAAAAAACCAGTAGAAGATGTGTATAAAATAATAAACCAGCTATCGGTAAATTTACATTCCGATAGGACAGCAAATTGACAAAGAATAGACAAAAAAATATATGAAAGAAACACTATATAGTCAAACATGTGGAAGCGGAAATTAATATAGGTTGCTAGGGAAAACAAATTTAAGAAGAAGGTTGTTGATTTAGAAAATAACAAGAATTGCTTTTGTAAAAAACTGAACGTGATGATTTAAAAAGACCCAAGAAGAATATATTGAATCGCAATATTCGAAATCAAGAGATACGATTATAAAAAAGATAAAATTCCAATGACAATACTTACATCTATCACTAACACAGATTAATAAAATAACGATATTATGAAATAATAATCGAGAAGAAATCACTGAATTCTACAAGAAGAAACTTGGACTGTCCCATGTCCGAAGGGAATTGATAAATAGTAATCAAATATAAAGAGTTAACAATAACACAACCCATAATATTCACAACACCAGAAATTATAACCTTGCAAATACACGGAACAACACTAACTGCTTCAACCGAAGGAAGAACCTATTGGATCCTGGCGGTGTAGAAGAAACATCAATCGGGCCGTAAAACAATTCAGAAGCTGTATTCCGAAGTGGACAGGATAAGATTTACTTTTATTAAACTGAAGAAAGAAAACTGTGCTTCATAATTGACCAGAACAACGAATTTAGCGATCAACTGCCAACGTGATTTGCTTCGTTAGAGACTGGTAAAGTTATATAATATTAATCATACTAAATACACAACACATAATTTTTGTAAATCTTGCATTCTTAGTATGTATTTTTAGTCTTCCCCACAGTTACAAGAACCTTCACACCCTGAAATAAATAAAATACGAATCAAATATAATATATAACCAAATATAAACAAAGGATTAAATAGTCAACAATCGATACCTGAATCTATAGTCCCAACATATATTAATTGGAATATATCTTAGTTAATGTGAATTGATAAACAAATAAAGAACCTTTATATATTTGTCACACCTTGTTATTTGGAGTATGGTTTAGTGAACTGGAACAAAAGTAACTGAATAAGTAGAGAATAAATAGTTAATATAAACATCGAATAACCTACAAGTTTCGTTGAGCCGATACTACAGCGCTTATAGCGGAATTATCTGACACCAAAGAGGGAGCGTAAAAATATAAAATCAGACAGAACTCTCTTCAAGGCATAATAGGGTTGGATGAAATTGTAGAATAAATCTTAAGTTATTTAAGTTCTAGGCACACTAACACTGATAATTATTAAATAGTTAAGTTAACATTAATTGAGTACATCCATATATTCCACAACTCCAAATATTTCCGAGAATTTATACAATTAAATTAATAGAACACAATTGACAAATACAACAGTGGGAATTTAGACCGTACGTATCCGAATAGTACAAATTGGCTTCCATCGCGGGGCTTGAACAGTAGAGGACACATCGGGATCTAGTACAATACTTATATTCTGGATATTCCAACAGCTTCGCGTCTCTGAATTTTGCAGATAATTTCTTCCTCTAAATTCGATGATTCATGTCTCTGCTTCATACAATGCCATGCTGCAGCATAACTCTTCAAATTAGTGTTGCTAATAATAGGCCTATATGAAATAATTAATTTTTTGTCGTTGCTATAATCTATTTTCTACAAAGTATTTGTTTTTAAAATTTTAAACCCACTTTAACGTACAATCCAAATATAATGGATGAAATGGTAAAGATGAAATTTTATTTTCAACTTGTAAAATATTACTTTTTCTGTTACTTTTGTAGATAAAAACATATCTGTATGTAATTATTATTACCAGGTACAAATCTTTGCATTGATAACACCTAAAAACATTCGAAAGTTGTAGACTATAGCGATTATGAACTCAGTAATAATGCAGTTGCCGTGGTGACCGGACAGATTGTGTTCTGCAACTGTGTAAACTAGATCATATTGTAGTTTTGCAAAGTTTGATATTACTGTAAATAATTATATATTTTGTTATTAAAGCAGGAGGGTAATAATTACAAAGAAAGCTTGTAACTTCATAGTAATTTTGTTAATTTATTTCCATAAACAGAATAAAGTAGATTGTTAATATTACTAGCGTGCTAATTATTCCTGTTTAATTATTTATGTTCTAATTACAACGGAGTTTGTTACTGTTAGCAAATAAGCTGGCAACGTGCTGTAAGTTTAATCGCGGGCGCAACTCCCTTAACTGTAGACTCGCGCTGGCAGATATAATCGATCCTAGGAAAAATAATTTTTATTTTGAAACATCTCATTTAATATAATATCTGGCGGCGCAGAAAACAAAGTAACACGAAGAAGCGAAAACATCGTTTGAAGTAAAATATATCACTCTGGAAAACTGAAGAAAAAATTTACCAAAAATTATCGGAAGCACTGTGTTTATTGTCTGTTACTCTTGAAAGTCGCAAAGTTGGAATTCTCTTTCTGCAGTCTAATGAAAACATTTGCAAAGTACAGTGAATTTCTATTGTGATTAAAATTCCTATATACTGATCTGTAGCATATATTTTTTATGGTGAACTGAAGACAGGAAATGTAAGAGAATAGTACATAGAATATATTATTTACTACTATCGCTACCATCACTATTACTACTATACTATTACTAGTAGCAGTAGTAGTAGTAGTAGTAGTAGTAGTAGGAGCAGCAGTAGTAGCAGTATTAGTAGTAGTAGTAGTAGTAGTAGTAGTAGTAGTATTAGGAGTAGCAGAATATATTATAATCCATATTATATGCTCCTAGATTTCCTGTCTTCAGTTGCCGTGAAAAATATATGGTACAGATCCATAGGTAGGAATTTACTCACAATAGAAAGTTCGTTGTACTTTGTAAATGTTGACTATATTGTTTCGGTCAACAAACGTTACCAACATTAAAGGACATTATTACATTAAGCACGTTATTCGTCAAAATATGATTATAAACAAAATTATCGTTAAATACAGTTCATAATGTATTTAATTTCATTTAATTCTGCATATCCGCTAGGTTTTCCCCTTAAGTGGCTGAACTGATCCCACCAATGTTGCGTATCCTGAATGTACATTTTTCCAATCTAATGACGGCTAATACACCCTAATACGGTAATACAGCATAATAAACTATAATACACTCTAATACAGCTAATACGGTATATTGGTGACGGCTAATACACTCTTCAAATCTCCTAGATTTAGAGAATTTTCTCCCACACCAGCATCACTGCTTGTGTACACACCGAAAACACTTCGCAGAATTGACTGCTGTCGCACCTACCTGGTTTTTACAGTAGCCGTCAACATAAACTAGAAGAATCCAGAATATAATATTCATAATTGTTGTGGTCTCCAAGTTACCTATATAATTAAATATTAGAATTACCTTGGTTCCTTCTTTGCAACTTGTATGTGTTTTTTCCTCAATATTGTAACATGACATTTGGAACAACATAATACCGTACCTGACTTAATGAAGACTTTGATTAAGAAGGTAACAAGAAGAACAATATCTTCCAAGATGATAGTGAAGAGGAACGACTAACAATTTTAGACTGACTAGTAAGACAACTGACCGTACCCAAATTAATGATTTAGGCTAAGTGATGCAGACATCTTCAAACCCCAACTATGACATGAATTTTCAGTATTGACCGAACAAAGAATTGTAAAGACAAACAGTTTATGAACCAGGACTATAAAGAAACAAATGGTTTCAGTTGATGTATCATTAAATCCAAATAATCAAAATGCAAAGTGAAGGATAATAGACCCAAACATATAATATTATGTAAGAGAAATATTGTTAAATAATTAAGTTAATCAATGTAACAAAAATATAGATACACATGATTATAGATACAAGAACCATACAAAAAGTGTCACATATAGAGTTCATAGAGTTGTCCTGTAAACAACAAATTATAACATGGTCACAATTACATTCATAACAAGAGTAAAACCCAGATAAACAATAAATGTAACCAGGTTATTAGAACTGTGTGTGAGGTAGAGCAACAGTGTTCACCTTATTGTAATTTTTGTAACACAAAACATCAGTAAGTATACGGATGTTTAAACCCATATGAATAGTAAATATGACATGGACAGTGTCAGAATAAGTCATAAATTAGCTGACAAAGGACTAAATAATTAGTATAGGATTTGTTTTGTTAAATGTGCATGTTTTATGTTATAGCACAGTGTTTTATATAATAGTATTTGTGTTGTGTTTTTTGTATGTACCAGGGGATACAGTTAGTTTAAAGGAATGCCAATTTTATGATATTAATTCCATTTTTTGTTTATGTTGTGTTAACAAATATAACAATAGAGCTGATATTAAACCATGGTAAATTGATTAATTGACCAAGCAGAATGGACAATACAAAGATGTTTTGTTAAGTGTCAAACACCTATACAGTTTGAGTAGAAAACAACTATTTGTGCAAGGAATTGGTATAATCATAGTCATGTGGACATGAATTTAAATATTAGAATAATATATATTTTGTGTTGTTAAAATAACGTTATATGTTAAACCATTTTGATGAATGTTAGAAGTTAATTTAATTGTTAGAGATGTTATAACATGATGATGAAAATAATACTATTACATAGGCCAGGTGAAACCAAATTTAGTAAATTTTGAACAATTATGTTAGAAATTTTGTAAAGCAAATGTGAAAGGTTTGATGTATTTATAGGTAATAATGTATACACGGAATATAGAACCAAAATAACACATATCAAGTTATTTAAGAAAATTCCAAATAACAAAATTTTAACATCCATAGTTTTTAAGCAAAAATAGGCATGTTTGGTGTCTAAATATAACACATGTGAAGATCAAAATAATGCTGATAATGGGTTTAAATTCCCATTCAGTATAGAAAAGTTACGTTAAATTAAAGATTTTGAACAAATTTAGATTCTGAAATAATAAAAGTTTATGACAATGTCTATTCGGATTGACCAATCAGGTTCCACGTTTACCCATAGCAACCAGAAATTTCGGATAAATAAAATGGGACTTCTTTGACAACGATCTTAGCAGATAGACGCGTTCTTAAATCGTCTTACATTATATGTTATAAAGTGTGAAAAAACAATACCAATAGATAAATACTGTTAGAAGTTTCTATACAAACGTTTTGCAACAACAGAAGACTACCCATTAGATGGATGAGAAGGAATAATAACCAGAAAGAAGATTTGACGTGGACGAGGGACAAGAAGAAGACCTGACGTGTACATGGGACCTATTTACAACTAAGAAGAGTACAAGAAGAGGATTTGGTGATCTGACATCTCATTATATCGTACTTCAACACATACACTTGTATACACGTATTTTAAGCAATAATCAACTGAATTACAGACACCATATAACACGAACACTAGAAACAACCACTAATAACACCATATAAGATTAACACCTTTTTAATCACAACAAGAACCTTTAATTCACTTAATAAATATCAAAGCCTGATATAGACATAACCTTTTTAAAACTGGCAACCACTATACGATTTCTGTGTGCACCTATCACTCTAACGTTGTAATATCCCATGATTGTGAACTTGTATTTTGATTAATAGTGTAATATTTTGTATAATTATAAATCCCCGAACCATATACGCCCTGAGATAATTGATATATTTTTATTTAAAACGATAACAAAAAGTATTGTTTTGATCTAAAGGAATACTGAACAGCTACTGCTGCCAACTGGTAAAGAAGACTTATATTTTGTACTACAATTGCGATTATTCTGTTTAAAAATTATTAAAACAAGTTAACCAGTGTTTTTTCCAAATAAAGGATTCCACAAGGATATATGTTTGATGATAATTGTGAGTCATTATTATTGCCGTTACATTTAGTAAATAGAATTCACAGGTTGTAGCTGACCCGATAGTTGGCATCGGTGAGTGACGTCACGTAAAAGAAGCAGCGTAGTGGGAGTAAGCGGCAATTTACGAATTCATTCGCCGTTCAACATAATACATTTATAATTTACATCGACGACTCCAGTGCGAGTTTGTCGCTACATCATTTATCCATATTACAAGTCGACATTTCTAACGGACGGTGTATTCAAGTGCACGCTACATAAATACAAGTAAACTGATCCACAATAACATTGTATGTAACGAAATATTCTCTGGTTACAAATAGACGAACCCGAGGTGAGGCTACATCTCGATCGTAAGTAACCCGATTACAAAACGAACTATCAACCCATTAATATCGTTACAGAATTGGCGCACCAACGTGTGAGGCGTGTAATTTAATATAAATTAAATTATAATTATAAGCAAAAATAGACAAAATGAGGATGCGAGAGACATCGCGAAAACGAGCGGTCGAAACCGAGAAAGTGGACGAATTAAATATGGAAGATAAAGAAGCGACGCCGGTTGAGGAAATAGAAATTATAACAAGAAAGGATCCGGAAAAACAACCAGAAGGAACCACACAAACGGAAGGCGAGAAGACGCAAGAAATGTTCAAATGTATGATGGAATTAATACAGGAAACTAGTAAGAAGGCGGAGGAGAGTAATAAGAAACTGAAGGACGAATTGAAGGAAGATTTGGGTAAGAAGATGAGGAGAATAGTAAGAACTTAGAAAAATTGAAGGAAGAATTAAAACAGGACAATAAACAGTCCATAGAGAACAGTGATAAGAACTTAGAAAAATTGAAGGAAGAATTGAAGGAAGACTTGAGTAAGAAGATGGAGGAAATAAGGAGTGATAATAAACAAACCAAGGAGGAATTGAGCCGAGAATTGAAAGAGAATAGCAGTAAAATGGAAGAGAAAATAGACGAAAATAATAGAGCATTGAGGGAAGAGTTGAAGGGAAATTACCAGGAAACCATGAAAAAATTGGATGAACACAAAGAGTCATTAAAAGAAGATTGGAATAACAAGATGGAAATTAATAACCGGCAATTACAGGAAGAATGGGACAAGAAGCTGGAAGAACCGGTGACTGAAATTAAAAGGGTAGAATCCGAGACCAAGGAAAAGTGTGAGCGAATGAACCAAGAGATACTGAGCGTCCGGGAAGAAACGAATGGACGAGTTGAAAACATAAGAACCAACCAAGCGATGATGGGAGAAAGGTTAGAAGGTATGTGTACTAGCCTCAATCGTGTGCAAGACCAGACAACTGCACATAGAGATGAAATTAATTCATTAAAAAACAGACAGTGTACCGGCGCCCATACAACATGCGAGGAAAATCGAGAGGTGATCGATTTTCAAAACTATAGAAGAAACCCCATGCTATTTTTGGAACGAGTCGAAGAGAAGATAGCCAAAACCGGAGAAGACAGATGGTTTGTGATAAGGAGTATGTTGGACGAGATGTTCCGAAAAGTATATGACAACTGGTGGACGGCGATGCGGCCGAGTATACAGAACTTCCAGGAGTTTAAAAAACAGTTTAAATCCAAATATTGGTCCGATGCCACACAACACATGATAAGGAGTGACATAGGATTGGGCAGATATGACCTGCACGGCAAGCAAACCCCAACCGCATATTTCCTTGGCAAAATAAATATAGCCAGACATTTAGAGCCTGCAATCCCTACGGAATGTTTAGTGCGGCTATTGGCCTACCACTATGGTGGCGAAATTACAAGAGGCCGAATAAATGGACGCATACAAACCATCGAGGAGATGTCAACATTATTGGCAGAGATGGAACAGGAGAAGAACTTCCTCCAGTATAGACGGAGGAATGATGAAATAAATAGAAATAATGGTCACCGCGACGCCCCATATGAAAATAATGGACAACGACCAAACAATAGTTATAACTACAACGGTAACCAATATCCGCGCGGTTACCAAAACCAGAATAACACCAATAACTATCCACGAAATAACGCAAATAATGGCAACAATAACAACAACCACTATTACCGTAGCCCTCCTACAAATAATAACAATAATGGATACCAGCGTGCCAATGACAGAGACCACCAGTACCAGAACAACCGGGGTTATAACAACAACTATGATAACCGGTATAGACATAATAATAACGGCAATAATAACAGTCAAAATCAAACATATAGAAGACAAGTGAATTATATAAGTGTTGACGATAGGGATGTGGGAAGACGTTGGTACCAGGGACGAGCAAACTATAATGGAAACCGTGGAAGAAATCTTCAGGAGGAGAGTAACCAGCACTACCGCGATGAACATCGAAGAAGTAGAAGCTGCGACGACAACAGAAATAATCGAAATTCAGTGACGTTCAATAATAACGCCATTGAGGTACAAGAGGCGCAGAACAGAGACAGACCCAGTCAATCAGACAACAGGACTGAGGAGATCAGCCCTGATTTAAACGAACTGCGGCAGTGAAAATCCACCAGGTCCCATCACTGAACCGGCAATTTGGGTACTTACTAGGACGAGACAAAACGACTGACGATACGTTGACAATAGTGTAAAATCATTTCCTAAAGAATGTTAGAGAAGAGCTACTGAACGAAGACTCGATAACACAAAATAATTCAAATAATGAGATTGTTTATATCATCGCCCAAGTGAATGGACTAGAGACAAGATGTATGATAGATACGGGCGCAAACGTGTCGTTAATCGACAACAATGAATACCTCAAAATTCAAAAATATAGTAAGGCCATCTTACCAACTTTACCAATTCAAAATATAATTTTAATCGGAGCCACCGGAAGGCAAAACAAGTCAATAAGAAACCAGGTATCATTAACAGTGACCAGCAGAAATGTAGCTATACCTATGATTTTTCTAATAGCTAGTAACCTACCATTTAATCTACTAATAGGCTGTGATATTTTGAGAAAATACTCAGCAATAATTGACATGAGACAAGCCATAGTGTCATTAAAGGTGGATAATATAGAATGGACAGCAAAATTGGTAGAAAACAAAAATGTACCTTCATGCAATAGTATAAGAAAATTCAGTAATAATCAAGATGAGTCATGGAATGTAAGAAGGGAATACTTTGGGTGTGAAGATAGTTTATGGTTGGAAAAATTAGAAGAGATCCGACAATTTCGGTCAGAACAAAATGAATATAATCTAACCACACAACAAATAGAGAAGTTAATTTCAATATATAATAAATACCGCTATGTTTTCTCTGATGTACCTGGCAAA
Organism: Magicicada septendecula; assembly: GCA_034769895.1. Lineage (NCBI taxonomy): Eukaryota > Metazoa > Arthropoda > Insecta > Hemiptera > Cicadidae > Magicicada > Magicicada septendecula. The sequence continues at coordinate 1,402,317,128 of CM068367.1, forward strand.
GTAAAGGATTATCAATTTACATTACAATTCAAGGAGCCTGTCAATTTTAATAAAAAATCATATCCCGTTGCTTATGCATTAAAGGAAGCAGTGAGGACTGAACTAGACAAAATGATAGCAGAAGACATTATTGAATATAGCTGTTCCCCATATACCAGTCCGTTAATAGCAGTTCCAAAGAAAGATGGCAAAGTACGACTCTGCTTAGATGCTAGAGAGATTAATAAGATCATAGTTAATGACAGAACATCTCCTGGAGAGATTGAGGAGATACTGAAAAAGTTCAATGGCATACAATTTATTAGCACCTGGGATACGGTATGTGGGTATTGGCAGGTGGAGCTACACCCAGATAGTCGAAAGTACGTCGCCTTTATTTTCGAAGGAAGGAACTATCAGTTCAAGAGACTACCGTTTGGACTGGTAAATTCAGTAGCTGTATTCGTAAGATGTATGGATCAGGTGTTGGGTCCAGATACTATTCCATATACCACAGTCTATGTTGATGACTTGTTGATTACTTCAGTGAATTGGGAAGACCATTGTGACAGAGTAGGACAAGTATTACAAAAACTATCAGACAATAACGTTACACTAAAACTTCAAAAATCTAAGCTTATTGCCAGTGAAGTCCAATTCCTGGGTTTTAACCTAACAAGACAAGGAATAACACCATCCAATGAAAAAATTGAAGCTATCCAGAAGTTCCCAAGTCCTAAAAATAAAAAGCAACTTCAATCATTTCTGGGACTTTGCAATTATTATAGGAAATTTCAGAGAAATTATTCTGAAACGACAGCAAAGTTTTCTCCACAATTATCCTCTAAAAACAAATGGTCCTGGGGACAGGAACAAGACAATTTACTCCAAACGATCAAACACAATTTCCTAAGTTCAGTTGTATTAAAACATCCTAATTTCAATCAACCTTTCTTCATGAACTGTGATGCCAGTGATATAAGTTTAGGATCTGTATTATATCAAGAAGATAGTGAGGGAGAACATCAGGTGGTGAGTTTTGCAAGCAGAATACTTAATGGATGTGAACGCAATTATAGTGTAACAGAAAAAGAGTTATTAAGCGTTGTATTCGCTTGTGGGAAATTCAGAACCTACATTCTTGGATACTCAATAACTGTGAGGAGCGATCATAAGTCAATATCTTTCCTAAAAAATTGCAAGATCAACCATGGGAGATTGACAAGGTGGATACTCGCACTACAGGAGTACCATATAAATTGGGAGTATGTTCCAGGAAAACAGAATATTACTGCAGATATATTGTCCCGGATTAACATAGAACAACAAACTTTTGAAGGGGAAAAAGAAACAGTCATCAAGGTATACACTATAATAAAAAACAAGTCAGATTTGGAAAGCATCATGAAATCAATTGCACCACAACAAACCGAGGATACCAAAATCAACAATTTTAGACAAAGACTGATCCAACAGGATGAAAAAATCACTGCATATTACTGTCTACATGAAGACATATTATTTTATAAACCAAATAATAACCAAGGCTCATGGAAGGTGGTAATACCTAAAGCGTTAGAAACAGAATTAATATTGGACTACCATAGCCGATATGGGCATATGGGTGCGTTAAAAGTAATGAAGGCACTTGAGGAACACACTTACATTAAGAACATCAACAGAAGAGTTAGAGAATGTATCCGGCAGTGTCACATCTGTCAATTAGCAAAATGCAATAATGAAAAAACAGAAGGAATTATGCAACCTATTACATCAAATGGTAAATTAGAGAGAGTATTTTTAGATGTGTGTGGTCCGTTACCTCGTAGTGGTGGGAGAAAACAGTATAAATTCATTATAATCATGTTCGACCATTACTCCAAGTTTACAAAACTATACCCCATTAATCGGGCAACTACAAAAAAGATTTTGCAAATAGTGATCCAACAATACATACCAGAGTTAGGAGCTCCACGATCAATTATTACCGATCACGGAACTCAGTTTCGAGGAAGGGTTTGGAAGGAGACTTTGTTAGACTTAGGTGTCAAGACATATAAAACATCTGTCTATCACCCAAATAGCAACCCAGCGGAAAGTGTACTGAGGGAGGTCGGCCGTATACTCAGGACATATTGTTTTGATAAACACCAGAAGTGGAGTGACTACATTACACAAACAGAGAGCTTTATCAACTTAGCTTACCATGAAGCAATACAAGATACTCCATATACCATAATGCATGAAAGACTACCACCCAGAGAAGTTAGTGAAGTAATCAATTTCCCAAACAACCCAGCTTACCAGTTTGACAACGTGAGATTCCACAGCAAACTGAATGAACAAGTGGAGAAAAGAAGGAAAAAATACAAAATAACTCAGCAGAAAGTGATCCAGTACAAGATTGGAGATAAGGTATTGTTAAAAAACCGCGAATTGCCAAGTTCTAAGGAAGGAATAGCAAAAAAGCTATTATTACTGTATAATGGACCATATGTGGTTATAAAAAACAATAACAATAATACTTATGTCATTAGTGATGTGGAAACAAAAAAGATTAAGGGAACATACAACCAAGTTTCCTTAAAAATGTAGTATGAACCTAATAAACATAGTTTATAAAACCACAAAATTCTAAAAATCAAGTAAGAACAACTTACAACTAATGATTTATGAGAATTAATTTGGAATTGAAGAATTTATGATTATAAAACCACAAAATCCTAAAAAAAATAGTAAGATCAACTTACAACTAATTATTTATGAGAATTAATATGGAATTGAAGAATTTATGATTATAAAACCACAAAATTCTAAAGAAATAGTAAGAACAACTTACAACTAATGATTTATGAGAATTAATTTGGAATTGAAGAATTTATTATTATAAAACCACCAAAATTCCAAAGAAATAGTAAGAACAACTTACAACTAATTATTTATGAGAATTAATTTGGAATTGAAGAATTTATTATGATAAAACCTCAAAACACAAAGAACATAGCAAGCTCATCTAACCAACTTTGATAATCCAAAATATAACTTTAAATGAAGCCCAATAAACAAGGTTGAATATTTCAGAATTTAGATAAATAGTAAGGACCAATTACAGTACAGTTTGATAATGTAATTATGAATCAAGCAGATAAACAACTGGGAATAAATTTCCAAATTCTAAACAAAACAAGCACCTCTTATTAAACAGATATGAACTCATTATTGGAATATAAAAGAAGGATGCAACATCCATAAATTAGAAGAAACCATAGTGCTATAAAATGAATAAAAAAGGACAAGTGTAGACAGTCGACGATGAAAATAAGACAAGACTAGAAACAAATTTACTACAAATAACCTATCATGATTGTGAGAGAATCAACAACAAACGAAGATGCAAATACTTGTTATGTTTTAATTTAAATGAAAACAGTGAATGAAAAATGAAGATTAAGCAGTACTCATAAAGAAGGAAGGAAGATAGTACCAATTGAAAATAAAAAATGTTATTAATATTGCCACAAGAAAATAAACACCTGAAAGAATCAATGGAAAGTAATATTTATATCTGAGAAGTTAGACTGAGTGAACAATCCCAAGAATATATTATATTATTTTTATTTATTTTAGTCGTGAATAGACTAGTGATTATTAAATGTGATTGACTGACGAGATAGCTCCAGCAATCGATATTATTTATGTATTATGTATTGTAAGGACAGCGGGGTATTAGGTCAAGAGAGCCCCCCGACTGATTCCAGAATATATGGTGATTAATTTGTTAGGGAAGTAACATGTTCCAGGGATAGAACACTTATAATTAAAGACAAGTATACCAGATCATAATAAGAATAACAAATGATAATATGAAAAAGAAGGTAATTGATAATTTCAACAAAAACAATATTTTATTTAAATGATCAAATTTGGTGGCAGGGTAATATGTAACATGACATTTGGAACAACATAATACCGTACCTGACTTAATGAAGACTTTGATTAAGAAGCTAACAAGAAGAACAATATCTTCCAAGATGATAGTGAAGAGGAACGACTAACAATTTTAGACTGACTAGTAAGACAACTGACCGTACCCAAATTAATGATTTAGGCTAAGTGATGCAGACATCTTCAAACCCCAACTATGACATGAATTTTCAGTATTGACCGAACAAAGAATTGTAAAGACAAACAGTTTATGAACCAGGACTATAAAGAAACAAATGGTTTCAGTTGATGTATCATTAAATCCAAATAATCAAAATGCAAAGTGAGGGATAATAGACCCAAACATATAATATTATGTAAGAGAAATATTGTTAAATAATTAAGTTAATCAATGTAACAAAAATATAGATACACATGATTATAGATACAAGAACCATACAAAAAGTGTCACATATAGAGTTCATAGAGTTGTCCTGTAAACAACAAATTATAACATGGTCACAATTACATTCATAACAAGAGTAAAACCCAGATAAACAATAAATGTAACCAGGTTATTAGAACTGTGTGTGAGGTAGAGCAACAGTGTTCACCTTATTGTAATTTTTGTAACACAAAACATCAGTAAGTATACGGATGTTTAAACCCATATGAATAGTAAATATGACATGGACAGTGTCAGAATAAGTCATAAATTAGCTGACAAAGGACTAAATAATTAGTATAGGATTTGTTTTGTTAAATGTGCATGTTTTATGTTATAGCACAGTGTTTTATATAATAGTATTTGTGTTGTGTTTTTTGTATGTACCAGGGGATACAGTTAGTTTAAAGGAATGCCAATTTTATGATATTAATTCCATTTTTTGTTTATGTTGTGTTAACAAATATAACAATAGAGCTGATATTAAACCATGGTAAATTGATTAATTGACCAAGCAGAATGGACAATACAAAGATGTTTTGTTAAGTGTCAAACACCTATACAGTTTGAGTAGAAAACAACTATTTGTGCAAGGAATTGGTATAATCATAGTCATGTGGACATGAATTTAAATATTAGAATAATATATATTTTGTGTTGTTAAAATAACGTTATATGTTAAACCATTTTGATGAATGTTAGAAGTTAATTTAATTGTTAGAGATGTTATAACATGATGATGAAAATAATACTATTACATAGGCCAGGTGAAACCAAATTTAGTAAATTTTGAACAATTATGTTAGAAATTTTGTAAAGCAAATGTGAAAGGTTTGATGTATTTATAGGTAATAATGTATACACGGAATATAGAACCAAAATAACACATATCAAGTTATTTAAGAAAATTCCAAATAACAAAATTGTAACATCCATAGTTTTTAAGCAAAAATAGGCATGTTTGGTGTCTAAATATAACACATGTGAAGATCAAAATAATGCTGATAATGGGTTTAAATTCCCATTCAGTATAGAAAAGTTACGTTAAATTAAAGATTTTGAACAAATTTAGATTCTGAAATAATAAAAGTTTATGACAATGTCTATTCGGATTGACCAATCAGGTTCCACGTTTACCCATAGCAACCAGAAATTTCGGATAAATAAAATGGGACTTCTTTGACAACGATCTTAGCAGATAGACGCGTTCTTAAATCGTCTTACATTATATGTTATAAAGTGTGAAAAAACAATACCAATAGATAAATACTGTTAGAAGTACACTATACAAACGTTTTGCAACAACAGAAGACTACCCATTAGATGGATGAGAAGGAATAATAACCAGAAAGAAGATTTGACGTGGACGAGGGACGAGAAGAAGACCTGACGTGTACGTGGGACCTATTTACAACTAAGAAGAGTACAAGAAGAGGATTTGGTGATCTGACATCTCATTATATCGTACTTCAACACATACACTTGTATACACGTATTTTAAGCAATAATCAACTGAATTACAGACACCATATAACACGAACACTAGAAACAACCACTAATAACACCATATAAGATTAACACCTTTTTAATCACAACAAGAACCTTTAATTCACTTAATAAATATCAAAGCCTGATATAGACATAACCTTTTTAAAACTGGCAACCACTATACGATTTCTGTGTGCACCTATCACTCTAACGTTGTAACATCCCATGATTGTGAACTTGTATTTTGATTAATAGTGTAATATTTTGTATAATTATAAATCCCCGAACCATATACACCCTGAGATAATTGATATATTTTTATTTAAAACGATAACAAAAAGTATTGTTTTGATCTAAAGGAATACTGAACAGCTACTGCTGCCAACTGGTAAAGAAGACTTATATTTTGTACTACAATTGCGATTATTCTGTTTAAAAATTATTAAAACAAGTTAACCAGTGTTTTTTCCAAATAAAGGATTCCACAAGGATATATGTTTGATGATAATTGTGAGTCATTATTATTGCCGTTACATTTAGTAAATAGAATTCACAGGTTGTAGCTGACCCGATAGTTGGCATCGGTGAGTGACGTCACGTAAAAGAAGCAGCGTAGTGGGAGTAAGCGGCAATTTACGAAATCATTCGCCGTTCAACATAATACATTTATAATTTACATCGACGACTCCAGTGCGAGTTTGTCGCTACATCATTTATCCATATTACAAGTCGACATTTCTAACGGACGGTGTATTCAAGTCCACGCTACATAAATACAAGTAAACTGATCCACAATAACATTGTATGTAACGAAATATTCTCTGGTTACAAATAGACGAACCCGAGGTGAGGCTACATCTCGATCGTAAGTAACCCGATTACAAAACGAACTATCAACCCATTCATTATCGTTACAATATACACTACGCGTTTCGGGACTTAAAGTCCCATCATCAGGTGGACAAACTTTTCACTCATGTAGAGCACGTCACAAGATAAAAAATATATAAAGGTCACGCACATCTCGCTACTCAGTCGATTTCCACACTCGCGTCCCGAAACGCGTAGCGTATATTGAGGAAAAAACACAAATAAGTTGCAAAGAAGGAACCAAGGTAATTCTAATATTTAAATATAATATTCCTCTGCGAGAATATTATGGAACATTAAAGAACCTTTGTGATGAATCATGATACCTCTGAATGTTTAAGGTTTTAAGGTTACTGTGAGCATGCGCCTCCTTATCAAGGAAATATGCTTTAGGAGGTACCTACACACATTTTCTTTATGGCGTATCTCCGTAAAAATACTTTTATAGAACATTTAAAGCCATAAAAAGTAAACGAGTTATATGAAAATTTACCAAGAGCAGATTTTGGTGAGCTCCTTTATGATAACAATGTTTACCTGCAAAACATCAATAAAACAAAGTGAAAATATGCTCGGTTAATAATTAAGATCGGGTTTATCTATACCGAAAAAATTAGCTTCCATAATAATAATAATATACATATTAACAAATTACTTCAAACGGCCAACTCGGCTTACGGTTTGACATAACTAAGAGGAACCAATAGAGTTGGAGAAAGTACCAAATGGCTGTGATTAATTATAAAGGCACTGCGTGTAAAAGGAGGGGTCGCGGTTTAATACCCACCCATTAATCGTATTTTCAGACTGAAATATTTCAGGCGATTCATTCACAAGGCAAAGCTGTAGCTTTATACAAATATTAGTAGTGGCATTCCCCCTTGCGGTAACTGAACTCTGAAAACAAATATAACGTCGGATTCGTAGATTACATTTTACATTCATTTTAGCAAATTCGTTACAGGGCAATTAAATATCAATTTAGTTTTGTATTACAAACTTTAGCAATATGCGGAAAGGTTTGAACGTGACTTTCGTAATTTCGGCTCGAATAAATTCGGACGTTTCCACTTCAGACGGGACACGTACGGCAGACGTCGTCCCTCATTGCTTATTATGAGGTGTAATTGACGGAATATAACAAGCAAAACTTTCTGAATTTTTAAATTTTGTATTATATAAAACCAGTAATAGCATAAAATTGTACCACTAATAATTGGATAAAGCTACAGCTTCAAATATTTCAGCCCAAATATACGGTTAAAAGAATGGGTATTAAACCGTGACCTCTCCTTATACACGCAGTGCCTTCATAATTAATGAACTTAAAATTTTTTAGCAATGTAACCGATCATCAAGCCGGCCTAAAGGAAACCAGAGACCTTGAACACAGGCTAGGTATCTTTCACGAGGCTCGTGAATGGCCTAGATCTGGATACGTCATTTACTATGCTGTGAGGAACAGTATTGCGAAGCATTGACGTTTTATCCAGGGCCAAGATACAGGGGGCGAAGACCATCTAGAGCAGTGACAGTACAGAGGAAATGAAGTCTGATTGAACCGTGAAACTTTAGAAACAAAATTGCACCAGATAACCAGAGATAACAGCAAAGTTTCTTTCTTCCGATGATGTGTTCCACCTTCGGAGTACAGAGTAAATAAGAAGAACTGAAAAACCGTCAGTATATAGGGTTAACATTATGACAAGATACGAAGAAATGTAAAACAACTTATATTTGGATAATATAAATAAAATAATATACAAAATACTTCTATACACTATTTTGACGCAAATTCGAACACAATAAATAAACAGGCAGAATGAAGTTAAAACCCTACTGACATGGACTTCATGAGTTGTTTTAGTGACGGGAAAGTTAGGAGGATTGGGAAAGGAAAAGACGTAATGAATGACGTATATTAAAGGAAGAGTCGATAAACCAGATTGTTATCCAAAACGGTGGATGTCACTGGCCCCAGGAGTAGTTATGGATCATTAAGCGGGAAGTATAGATAATCAGAAGTCGATAAAAATTTGCTTGTCTAAACATTTAGCGATGTCGTTTTATGGAAAACACTGTCAACAAACTTTGCCACTTTCACTCGTACTATAATCTACTTCAGTACTTTATGATGTTAATTTGAAAGCTTCTTCGGTCTGTATTGTTTTATAACGCAGATAAATAAAATATTCCTTTGATATGCAATCACGTCTTTTTGAAGAGAAAAAAAATAAATATTTATTTAGTTATAAACATATTTATTAATAAATTTATTTTATATTAAATATACACATTAATTAATTATATTATTTATTAATGCATAATTATTTGATTATAATATAATTAGTTAATTATTTAATTAATAAGTGTTTTAATAAAAATACGTATTAATAAAAATAAAAATCATTTTTACTTTATAATATAAAAATAAACTGTTGGGATTGAGAAATATAAAACTGCTGAGAAGTATAAAACATTCTAATACAGAAAACGTTTTAAAATATAGCTGCAGCACCTAAACAATTTATTTCCTAAAAAAATGTTCTGCCCGCTGGGATGCGGAGTAACGGCTATCGCTGAGGCTTATTCGACGCTTTTTGGTGGTTCGCTTCTGGTAGCTTTTGCTGGAAGCGAAACTTGCTTTTGGCTAGATAAATTTCAAACACAGTCCAATAAACAGAACATGCTATTAACTTCAGAACATGGCGATATCTCCCAAACCCCAGAAACAGATTGGAGGGACCACTTTGAAGAAAATTAGTGACTTAATAGCCGAAAGGTGATTCACGTGTGAAAAATATTCCGAATCAGATTTAATATCTAAATGCGAAAAACAAGTCTACTTCTTCTTTTGAACCCAAAAGGTTGGAGGGTTTGCCCTTTCGTGGACAGCATCTCGATCACCGCATACCTTCTTTCTGCTTTAACCCCATGCGTGTACTCCTGGCTGGCCCTTTCCCTCCCACAACGCCCCTCGATCAGGCCGGTGAACCCGTTTTGGGGGCGAAGTAGGCGGCCGACCATACTACGTCTCTGTGAACATTGGATCCACATTTGTTCACCCCCTCTCTCAGAACCTTAATATTAGTTACTCTTTCCGTTAGGGTATTCTTAAAGTCCTGCTCCAGCACCCACCTCAAAACGTTCAAGTTCGATATGCGGTGCAAGGTCGATATTACATTCATATATAACGGGAGACAAAGTTTTATTGTTTCTAATACCAAAGCATCTTGTTCTATCATATGCAATATAACCAGTTGATGTAAATACAACGTTTGATGACAAATAACAACTACTGGCCAAGGAAATAAGGCCAAGATTGCATTCATTAAGACCATGAATACTGTTGAGCAGCAAATTTGGAAATAATTTGCAAATTAATTGTTAAACTCTGGAGCACTTCCCTATATAGATCACAAACGTGAAGACTCAGAAAATATTGTTACGAGCGACGGTCAAACAGATCGATGTATAGTACAGTGGAAAACAAAATACAAGACACCATTAAGTCACTAAAAACCAGCTTTAACTATCACAATTAACAGTTTATAATCAACACGTTCCTGAACAAAATTATACTCGTACAATAATTCAATAATTAATCTGTCCACACCAATAATAATGTCGACCAATAGAGTCGCGCACAATAATCACTTTTTATTAATAACCACTTGAACGCACATAGTAATCGCCCGAAGTAAACTCGAACCACACTTGAATAAATCGCCACTTAAAGTGAAACTAAGCGTCGCTGAATGCTTATATTTATACCCCGCTGAAATTCCAGAATAATCCATAATGCGCGTCAACACTAATAGAAAACACTAGAGCGTAATTGCTTGCGGGCTTGAACACAGTGCACGCGGACCGGTAAAGTCTGGAACAGCCTTGTTAACGGACGCGTGACAAGTGTCACGTAATTGTCCTTCATCTCAAAGTAGCAGCAATATGTACGCACAGCTGGATTCCACTGGGATAGCCGACACACACGTAGAATATTTTGTAATTACATAACAATATATAAGAAATATCTTGATGATGATTCTAATGATTACGGTGGCGGTGGTAGTGAAAATGACGATAATGATGAGGGGGAGGAGAATGACTATGAAGAAAAAATAATGAAGATAATACGTGATTACCTTTTTTTTTTAAACATTACGGTTTTTATCGTCGCACTAATTCAAAATCTTTAAAAGAGAGGCGATTCACATAAAAGGCTCAATAAAAATCGCTTTACTCGGCGAGATTGATTGGCATCCGGGTTTACGACGTGACTCTAGGGCTTTCAGCGCTGATTACTTTAGTAAAAAAAAATTACAGGTATTTTGTTCTTGTAAGGTAAAGTGAGCTCCCGTTATCCTGATAACTGATCGGCCGTCGCGCTGCTGACAGGAAATTTCTACTGCAGGCTGAAACGTTAATGGAATAAATTTCTTTGTAAAAAAGATTTAAATGAGATTTATCTTGAAAAAAAAAACAGTAGGAACATGATGACGTCATGTTATAAGGAACTGCCTTCAAGACGTATTCCAGGTGTTACATTGGTGTCAACAGTAAATCAGGTCAGCAGAATTCAATCTTCTTAGTATGAGTTTTCCACGCGAATACTGTTGTCATTTCCTGACAAGGCTTTCTGAAAACACTGGTAAATGACAGATAAGTAAGGAGAAATGAGCCGTCAGTAGTGAGAGTCGAGAAACGTAAATGTTGAGCTGTTTAGAGGATTGCAAAATATCTCCGCTTCTGAGTCCCTGTATTTACAATATACCCCACTGACCTAGAATGTGGGAAAACTGGCCTGATGTAGAGAGTCTTGTAATCCTCAATCATGGCGCTCACGGACCGGGGCCAGCTGACTTTTCACGGACCGGGGCCAGCTGACTTTTCACGGACCGGGGCCAGCTGTCTTTTCACGGACCGGGGCCAGCTGACTTTTCACGGACCGGGGCCAGGTGACTTTTCACGGACCGGGGTCAGCTGAATTTCGTAAAATTATTGTCCGGGCTGTTGGGGCGTTGTTCTCTTCATATAAATCAAAACGTTTTAACTACAGCTGCGGCAGTTATCTTTAGTAGGTCTTCTAGCGACTGACTGAAGAGCAGAACAGAAGCCCCACTGAAGACGACTACCACAGCTGCAGTCGAACGTTAGGATTTACAAGAAGAAGTCCTCGGCCTAACAACCCGAATAATAATTTTACTAAAGGCGACTCCGACCGTGAAAGGTTTATTGTTATGATGCCTTCAGTTGAGAAGATCCAATAGTATTGTTACGGCATCACGAACAATCTACGTGTTTGTCGAACGTTCCAGAGAGATCCAGAGTGTACGCGTGTGGTGTACGTGCTTGTATATGCATCTACGAGAAACTTCTCGATGCCGCCAGCCGTGCGGACTATGTCAAGGCCGCAGTAATTACGTAGTTCATACGCACGCTACGACGCAATTAGGAATCGTCTAGATATTCGACTGGCTATAAATACCTGTACTCAAACGACGTTCAGTTTAGTATGAGGCGAATTTTTGACGGTGAGGTTCGAGAGTATTAGTGCGATATATTTACAGAGCGGTTCGAGTTATTACTGTGTACGTTCAAGTAGTTATTAGTGAAGTGTTGCGTTTTATATTCGGACGGTATAATTGTAATACAATTGAGTTTTAATATTAGTGGACATTTTATTGCGTGTGAACAATTTTCATTTGATTTGTTGTAGAGGCTGTGTTATTAATTACGAACTGTTTTACTGTAACAGATAAAGGTGTGATTAGTGTAGTGACTTAATTGGTGTCTTGTACTTATTTTGTTTCCACTGTACCTACGAAAATCGGGTAGACCGTCGTAACAGTATAAAACCCGGTCACTTACAACCGAGGTAAAAACTTGAAGCCGGTCAACTGCGATTAATAACATCGTCCAATCGGCTACAGACACAGAATGCGTCAATCGAAAGCTTGTGGATGGATGAAGGCTCACTCCTAGAATGGTAATGAATACGGCGTTTCCAATGAGTATACATACTGTTGCGGCCAGTTTCGACGAAACAATGTTTTTAACTATTCTTACGAGGTAAATTGCGTCCCGCACTTTCTCTTTCCGACCGAATCTGTCATTACAAACGTTCCTATTCTGAACTTTGATGAGATTTAAATTCTGCAACTTTTCATTTGTAAGAGTAACCTCTTTGTTCCTATAATTTTGTCACATTAAGTTAGGTCAGGTCAGGTCAGTTCAGGTCAATTCAGGTTATGTTACGTTAGGTCAGGTCAGGTCATGTTAGGTCAGGTCAGGTTAGGTTAGATTAGGCTAGGAATGAATAGAATTATAATGGTGATTTCTGTATTAGCCTACTGTAATAACATGAAAATGAAAATGATAGCAACTGACCGGGTTTTAGACGATTGGGATCTTTACTGCATACATATAATGGTACATGAACATAAAGTTACATGAACGCGGCGGAAGAGTTTGAAATATACAAGGCCTTCAAAACCAACCAAAATATTGTATTGAACGACCAACTGGATTTCAAATCGCATCATTTGTATGATAGATTTGTGGGCGCAGTGAATATAAGTAAGGCAACGTCGCAGGTAGATAAGACGACATGACTATAGAATTATCAGTGTGTCGCGAGCGATCGTCGAGTGCGCACTCTAAGACTCGCGTGTGCGGTTAAAATTTCGTTTTTATGTGTGTGTTTGTGCAATTTTATTTTTATGACTAACGACGTCTTTTAGACTGATTAATTTTACACTCTGATGATGGAATCATAGGTTCCGAAACGCGTTAGTGGTAAGAAGATTATCAGGCAGCCACAAGACGGAGGTAAATTAAATTAATTTATTATGTTATATAGTGGCTTGGATACTGTGAACATGGTTTAAAAAAAAATCAACAAAGAGGTCATCATCATTATCAATCTCAAGGATAAGACTCATCATGAACCTGTTCCGGGACCCACTTTGCTCTTGGCCTTACTACATCTCTCTTCACCATCGGTCTATATTACATTGTTAACACCGGAACTCTGTCACCTGTCGTTCTCCCCAATTGTTCATACCACCTTCGTTTGATGATCCTTAGCTGTTCCAACAATGGGTCAACCCTAGTTCCTTTTTTATATCTACATTCTTCTTTCTATCGAAAATGGTACACAGCCCAGAGTATTCTTCATAAACTTCATCTCCACTGCCTCAATCTTTGCTTAGGCTCTTTCTGGCTTCATTTCGATACATCAAAATTGTTACCGCTACAGTGTTAAAAACCTTCTTATCCTTGTTTCCTTCTTTGTCGTATTTTTAAAGTATCTGTGAATTGTTCCACATATATTCCTAAATTTGTTTAATTTTTCATCCAGATCAATTTCTGTCCCATACGTAACCTAACATCCCAAGTAACTGAAATGCTGGACTTGATCCATAATCTTTCCATCTATAACCATCTTAGTTTTACCGGTTGCTTCTCTCTGAATGCCATTGTTTTAGTCTTGCCCGCTGACATTTGAAAGCCATATTTGTCTACTATTCGATTTAGTATAAACAAAGAGGTTAGTCGCACAAATGAAAAAGTTACTCAATTGAAACCTCATCAAAGTTTGCAACAGGAACGTTCCACTAGTTGCCACAAATTCGGTCAGTTGCGGCCAAGTGAAACTAAGAGGCGCAGTTGACCGGGTAAAAAAATGCTCCGTCGCAACTGACCGAGACCGCCGCTGACATAGTGCGTGCAAAGCGTCAACACGTATCCATTCGTGTTAGTTATCTCCTCATTGTAACGTGTGTGTGTGTGTGTGTGTGTGTGTGCCAATGAGATAAGCAACCTGCGTGCGTGTACGGTCTGGCATTGATCGAAGTTCCCAGTATTTCTAGGAACCTGGAGCTACACGATTAGAATAAGCTATGCGTTATTCAGAAGTCAGGTGAACCCTTCTCACAAACGCGGAGGGATATAAATACGGGGTCCAGTTGCGGCCAGTCAGTCAGTCAGTATAAGACCGCGATTCAGGATGCGTATGATGTGAAGCGATGAACTATTGTGAATTATTGGGGTGCGGCAATATCTGTAATTGGTGACTTGCGTTATTCAATGCGACACTGTTAAATAAGAGACCTTTATCAAGTATTAAATATGTGTGTGTGCTGGATAATCGTTAAGCTTGAAGAATTGTTATTACACGGGTGTCCCTTTCTACTTAAACTGTAATTGAAGTTGTAATTGGCGATTTCAATGACGTTCAATTATTTGATTGCCGTTGTTTCAAGACGGCCATCCGTGTCGTCGCCGTAGTAAATATAATATACACAGCGTGAAAGAGGGAAGGGAGAGAGAGAGAGAGAGAGAGAGAGAGAGAGAGAGAGAGAGAGAGAGAGAGAGAGAGAGAGAGACTAAGAAAGAGATGTGCAGTCGTAGGCAAACCGTTCTTATGAGCGTAGTAATAAAATCGTGGTCCAACAATATCTTGAAATAATATTAATATTGTTAATTAATTTTATATAAATCAAACAGCACTGTTTTGTATTTACTGACAGGATATTTTGAATAGTCAAATAAGTAACTCTTACGGCCGGAGTTATCACTAACACTGAAATCAATCGGGCTGTTAAGCCGTGTTTCTATGTGCCTAACAAAATATATGCCAAACGTTTCGCCTTCAGTGGTTTGAGATCAGACACGTACTACGCCTACTTAGAACTAAAGTAAGACAATTGCGCACGCCCGAAACGTCTGCAGACACCATGTGGTCATGGTAGACTATGGCCTAACTTTTCGGCTAATTTTAATGTTGTTTTGTTGCTGATAGCGATGTTTTAAATAGAATTAAGAGGATAATGCCTTACTTAAAACACTGCATGAGGACGAAATGATTTCGGGGCATATTATCCCGATAATGAACAAGAGCATACAAAATAAATGCAACAACATATTAAATGATAAATAAGAAATAAACGAAAAACTCACATAAAATAGAAAATGGAAGACTGAGATATTTCTGGACGGCGGGAAGCTAGTAAAAGTTGATACCTTTCAATAAATTTCGAGCTGCCTTGCATCAGTGCAAAAAAGTATTTTTTTGAAGAAAGATCCGTTCTAGTGTCCAGAAACGTGTTTTTAGAAAACCAGGATGAAATCCATAAAAAAGGTTTAATTTGGAGCAAATCTGGACCCCGAGGAAGTTGGAGGTGAGCTAACTTGAACTATTGATATATATGGTGATGAAGGATGGTCTTAAGAATTCCGCAGACAGACCTAGTACCTATTGATGAGGTTTTGCAGAGCGTGGATGAAAGACAGGTTGTTATTAAAATTATTGCAGTCAGAAGAAGCAGTATGGTTGGTTCCCTGCTACGTCATGCAAACTGATTCACCACGCTGTTTGAGGAGCGTAGTGGGAGGGGAAGGCCCAGATAGGAGTACGTGGATGAGATGAAAAGTAAGAAAAAGGTACGAAGAAACAAGGTACGAAGGTGTGCGAAGGTGGTAAAATAGAAATTTTGTTTGCGCGTGCATACGCGCCCGTGTGCGTGCGTGTGGAGAGAGAGATGAAGTCATCGGCAAACCGTTCTTGTGAGCGTAGTAATAGAATCGTTGTCCAACAATGTCTTATAATAATAATAATAGGAATAATAATAATAATGTTAATTAATTTTATATAAATCTAACAGCACTGTTTTGTATTTACTGGCAGTCACTTTAGACTCTAGTTGTACGTTGTTACGCAACAGTTACAATCGCACTACGCCGTTATGCAAACAATCCCGCCTGTTACCAACATACATCTCTATATAGATGGTTATTTCCTTATTACTGCACAACAATTACAGCATTATGCAAACAATCCCACCCACGGGCAACAATAAACACGCGTTTTCCTGGCACACCTTCGGAACGACGTCAGATAATTTTCCCTGCACAATATTATTTACACTGCGTTTTTTACGTAGCAAGCAATCGCTACACATACTCATTGCATGCTTCAATAAATGTATATGTATCGTATACGGGTCTCAATTCAAACAGTGACTGTGACAAGCAAATAACAGACTGGAAATTATCGAGCTTTTGTATTTACAGACTAAACAGCGAAACAGAACATCGTACGAACTGATTTGTGTTGTAACGATTGTACGTTATACCATATATACCATACCATACCATAACACGTGGTGTTATAACTGTTCAGTTACAATATCTTTCCTCCAGAGATACTAGTACATATTATGTGCACCAATTTGACTGAACGACCAATAAATATATATCTGTAGAGAGAGTGAGAAGGATGGAGTGAGGGTGGGAAGGGGAGAGAGAGGCTGGGACGGAGAGAGAGAGATTCTGTGTGTGCGCGGCAGTGAGGGAGTGAGGGTGGGAAGGGATGAGAGAGGGTGGGACGGAGAGAGAGAGATTCTGTGTGTGCGCGGCAGTAAAGGGGGAAAATTGCGGTAGTGTTAGAGAGAACGTTTACCTTGTAATTGACTTACGAACGCGGCGGTTACGTGCCTATTTGCCAGACAGAGGTTCCTCTCTGTCTAATTACAATTACATGCTTTGTTTCCCGCGACGCGACGAAAAGAACAAAATTAATAAAGCTTCATACAGAGGTCGTTCACACACACACACACATCTATTATCAAGCGTAAAATGGTAGCGCCCTTTGCCAAACTTTTGTGTTCTCAATTTTTACTATCAGACGTTCATTATCATCATCATATTCACAGATTAAACCAAGGATGGTTTGTTTCGGTCTCAGATAGGCAAAGATTAGAGCTGGTCACTCCAGAGCTTCGCCGGACGTCCCACACCTCTCCGTTCCCTCGGCTAATAGTTTCATAGTTGTTTGGGGATGCGGCAGTCATCCATTCGGCAAAGATGCTCCCACCAATTCAGC